>JAUTBT010002330.1:0-10163 GCA_032361225.1 Lepetodrilus schrolli
TTTAGTTGTTTGGTTCTAGTTTTCATCCACATCTTCATCAAAATAAATGTAATCACTTTTAGTTGTTTGGTCCAAATTCACAGGTTTAATTGTTTTCCACTGCAAAACAGTAAGTTTCTATCGTCGAGTGCTATTTTAAAATCAGAAGTTGTGTGGTAGATTCTATACAGTAGGTGATTCCCATGCATTTTCTCATAGTTTGTCACCAAAATGGTAAGTTAATAAAGAGAAAACTTGTGTTTAGCCCAATCCTAATCAGTCGTTAGTAAACTTTATCTAGAAACATTCGTCCATTTGTTTGCAATTCCTGCTTCTCGCTACAGAGTAAGGTAATGCCTGAGTTTTCCGTTGACTACATGCTGAGATTTAGAATATATTATTTGGAGCATTTGTCTAATGTTTATTAATCTAAAAGGTGCTTCAAACTGAAGTATCTAACAGTGAACACATAAACATGTCATGTATAAAACATCTACTATCACAATGATTTTAATTGCATAACGAACATTGGCACAGATATATTTGACAATGCAACAACAAAAATAAGAAAATAAACACTAAACATCAAAACAACTTGTTTTCTCCAAGCATTATTGAAATATTGTTGAAAATGGCATTAAACAATAATTCACTCTCGCTCATTTGTCACACATGGGTGGAATACCCCTATTGCAATGTTAAGCAACAAATCAATCACTCACTCATTCACTCGCAAATGTAATGCTCGTAATGTAAAAGATTGCAAAAATTGGTGGTAATGTCCAAATAATCATACCAAGTATTTCAGTTCATGAACGAGACCAAGCCAGAAATCGAAATGGTTTAGAGTTTTTGTCCGATTAATGTTTATTTTATTATATTTTATAGAAGAGCCACTCTCAGAAGCATTTTTGCCATATTGGGATTCTCAGCTAGCAAACAAGCTGTGCTTACTTCCTCAGTATATCATTAAGAGCTGCTGTTACCTATATACTACTAGTATATAAATCTGCTACCTAAACTTTGCATACAACTCTACACCATTGCAAACTGTTAATACATCTGCAGTAGTTGGGAAGCACCAGATCATTATAATAAATAAAGTATGCACCTCCATCATGGTTGATTGTCACAGTATAATGATAGTGTAATAGAACATTTTTTTTGGTAGCAGACTAATATATTTACAGCACAGGGTTGTGTGTGGTCTAGTTTTGTAATGTTAATATATTTCAGGGTAAAACAGAACATGACTAAAAAAACATGCTCGACGAGTTTGAAAACATCAACAAACAAGATGCCACTGACAGTATGTTAGAATACTGATTACAAATATCGATGTTACTCAGGGGGGGGCTGTGGGGCTGTGGGAAGGACACAAGTTTGATTTTGGTATGCTTCACACAAGTGAGTACAAGGACAAGTGACCAGTGTGGCCACAAGCAACATGCCATCCATTCTCTAATCCCAGTGTTCTATCTAATATCTACATGTATTTAACATGGACACCTTTGGACGGCAATGTATATCAGGCTATGAATGTTAAATTGAGGGAAAGACAATCCTTATGTTTTGGCTGCCATCTTGGAGATGGCATTAGACAGGTACGCTATCTTGTAGAACACGTACAGAGACTAGTCATAAATTCTTATACAGTAGTATAGGTATAAACAAAGATACATTTTCAGAACGAGGTAAAATATTCAAATACTTATGTGTCACAATGTATATGAATGCCACACACACACATATACGATCACAATGTAGGTGTCAATCAAACATATGTATAACCATGATAACGATACATGTGGCACACACACACACACACACACACACACACACACACACAGACATACACACACACACACACACACACACACACACTTACATACACACACACACACACACACACACACACACACACACACACACACAGAGGTACTTACTTATTTCACAATGTATATGTCACACATACATACAAGTCCATAGCACCAACACTCAACAGTCAAACAATACAATATGCACATTGTTAAAATCCATTCAAAATTGACATGATCAAATAATACATAATCAGGGAAATACATCCAGAAAAATAATGAATCCACTGTCATACAATGAATCCACTTGAATCTCATGTATAACAATAAATCCACTTGAATCTCATGTATAACAATAAATCCACTATCAAAATACATCCACTTGAATACCCTGTCAAACAGTGAATCCATTTGAATCCCCTGTCAAACAATGAATCCCCTGTCAAACAATGAATCCACTGGCAAACAATAAGATTGTTAGTGGCTCGATACACGTTCACCCATCCCCCATCCCCTCAAACATTTTAACATACGACATCCTTCATTTTAAAATTACAATATTGCACCATATACATACAGAATACCTTAAAGACACGGGTAGTTTCTTCCCCGCTCTACAGTAGAGGGATGTCAATGGCACCCCTCTAGGGAATAAATTTGGAATTTAGCATAATAAAATTATATATAAAAAATATTTATATTTCCTGACTGGTACTTCCTATTCTATGTAATATCAATAATGCACACCATTCATATATAGGATTATTGTATATTGAGGGGAAATACGTCTATGAGGAATACATACTGGTTGCGGAATTCAATAAAAAATAAATACTGGTTGTGGAATTCAAACAATCAATAAATACTGGTTGCAGAATTTAAACAATCAATGTATTCTTTCTGTCAATGCAAAGGTACCGAGCTGCTAGCATATACTGAGCTTGTCAAAGAATTCCATTAAATATGTATGTCGTTTCTCTTAATACTGCTCAACGATTATTGGCATTAACTAACTCACTCAATACAACCGGAAATACAACTGGAAATGCACTATAGAGCAGTGTCTGTGCATAACCCAGCTGTAGGCTGACATCTGTGATTGTATGAATATGAAACAACAGCAAGGTACACGATACTAGATTTTTAAAAATACAAACAGATATGTGGTCATTTTGGACTGAATTTGAGTAATAAATGCAATGTATATTCACATAGCATATACATATTATGGCTTTTGTATCTCAATAAATCTATTCACCGCTAAATTTCTTCGGTAAAATTGTTCACTCAAATTGACAACAATGTCAATGGACATTGTCATCTTCAATGATAGAGACAATAACGGTAATTAGTGAAGGTGACGATCGGAATCGTCTTGTGTATTAGAAACTGCAGTATATACTTGTATAATTACGAGAACTTCCAAATGAACTTGCATTTCCTGTAAACATTTGTACCAAATCTATCGTCCATTTTCCCAGAGACATTAGCTTGAATTGGTGCCCAGCACTATTCATGGATAATTAATATGAAAACATTGATAACTAGCAGGATATCAGAAATATCCAACACTAATTTAGACAATTTAAGTAGTTTAGTCATTAAGTAATTCAACCATCTGTGATTGTATACAGTACCTTTAACCCTCTCACTGCTTGAGGCAACTGGAGGTGCCCTAAAGTGCAGTACATATGTCTAATCCAGCAGGGAGAGGGTTAAAGCTGGATCGCTGCGACGTAAAACACTAATTCATTATTCATTTAAAGCTGGACAAGAAAATATCCAATGTGTATGTCATCACCATTGTCATGGCCACCAACAACCAACAATGCAAAAACAGTACATGCAATATTCAACACAACACGTACTGCAATAACAAAGAACTAATGGAATGTCTTGCTACAAAGTACAAGTTGCATCGTAATGTACCACTTGTTGAAATAACATGGATTGGTATGGTAGTAGCAGGTGATAAGATCATAAATACATAAATACTGAATCATCATTATGTATTGGTAAGACGTATTATTTTTGCAGCATATTATAGCAATTCAATTGCATAATTTACACAAGTATACAGAACACCCAGAGCTCTGTTACAAACTTTTATATGCCCTGGACCTTCCATTTCAACAATAAACATGCACTCGCACCGAATCCATGGATCTAGGAATCCCAAGCTTTTGTGGGCATTATTATATGTTATTTGTTGAAAAAATACAAAAATATCATCTTAAAGGCATACAATCACAGATAGTTGACCTACATCATAGTGGTCTCACAAAGTTTTACCTGAAAATATATGCATTTGATTTGACTACACAGCTTTACATCCAACTACTTCATCTTCATGTTCCACTGGTTATCAATATTTTCATATTTATTGAATTAGATGACCATAACTATAAATGGCGGCAGATCACTAAATGGAAACAAAACACGGGAAATGTTAGGTGTTTCCCCTTTACATTGAGTCGCACCACCTTGAGTTACATCCCCTTTTTGCAAAAAGAAATAGAAATACGAGCTTATGCAGGTTACATTACCAGAAGCTTTTACTGGGGATTCAAGAAAAAAATTCATGAGGGGTTGCAGTGGAATGTTATCTACAATACAGTTGTGCAACATTTTTGGTACAAACATGATTTGATGTATGTCAAGTGAATGTACTTTGCAGTATAAATATCTGTGATTGTACGCCTTTAAAATAGTTACATATACATAATAGCTTATTCAATAAGCTCATTTACAACCCTCAGGGTTATGTGAAATACAAATACAATACAGAGGCAGTGTAATATGCACGTTACCCCTCTCCCTGCTGTATTAGACAGACACAGCTTATTTGGGCATCCAGCATGGAGAAGGGTAAAATGTTGTCGTCCAAATCACATTATAGCTTTTCCGGGACACATATCTCACTCTGGAACATCTGCAAGCCATTCTTTGAGCTTATTTCCACATCCATTTGCTTCTTCTTGCTGTCCTGGTGCTCCTTGGTTTTGGCGAAGGCGTACATGAGAATCCCGGCAACGACCAGGAGGTTACCCAGCCACCAAACCCAGGTCTTCCTCTCGCCGTGCCACAGGATTGCGATGACCGTCTGTGCGGTGGACTTAGCGTTGATGCTGACCTGGTGGGTGACCGGCGATGTGTAGCGGATCTGCAGAGCGCTGACCCAGCCGATGGCCAGACTGAGGACTCCTGATAGCGTCAGGAACACCCAGAGACTGGGATCTGTCCCCACGCTCGTGCGGAACAGACTCGGTAGCTGGCTGGTGCTGATGACCAGCGGGGAGATGATCACCATGCTGTTGAAGTTGTTGATGTATGCCACCTTCAGCGCGCTGCCCCCGGCAACGGATTCCGCTCGTCTGAAGTAGATCCCCGCCAGCGCGGACGTGAAGCTCGCTAGGATGCCGTAGATTATTCCCCAGAGGGTGATCGTCCCCGAAGCCTCTTCCTGGTCCACGCCGATGACGAACCCCGAGATTACCAACAGTACGGACAGCACGACCTTGAGACTTGGGCGACTCGTCCAGAGCATGCACATTGAGAGTAGGATGGAGAAGATAAGAGTCAGAGAGCGAGCGACCTGGTAGAAGGACACGCCGATGTGCTTCAACATAAGGTTGTTCATCGTTAAGCTCACCACGAACGTGAAACTCAAAGAGAGCATTTCGCTGCTAAGGACTGTATCTTTGTCTAGATGCGGGAACTTTGTGTTGAATCTGGTTACCCTGGCGACCAGGCTCATCAACAAGATGGCCACCACCACGGATGCACTCTGGTACCACGTGACAAATATCGTCAGGTCCTGGTTGCCATAGCTGCCGCTCAACAGGTGCTTCATGATGAACACCATGGAGATAGAGATGGTCCAGTACAGGGCGATGACAGCTGCCACTTTGAACGGGCTGCGTCCGGGATTATCTTCTGCCATTAGTCACGCATCAGTCACCTGAAATTGTCCAACAAACAATATCCATTGAAAAAATAGCATATGCTTCAAATAGCTACCAAGTGTAACAATTTAATGTGCATATAAAATCATGGACCATGCAGTGTTTTCATAATTTACCTATTATTTTTAAAGTTCTATTTAACGTTGAACTGCTAGAGGAAATTTCAGATTCCATATAGATGTGATTAGGCTTAGCAATGAGGGGGTCAACACTGATAGTCACAAAGTAATAATAATAATAATAATAATAATAACAACAAAATGTGATGATGATGGTGCTTTACGTCGCAGCGGGAATATTTCACCCATACGCGACAAACAACAAAATGTAAAGGCATTCATAAAGTATGCCATCCACATTTCAACAGCACTAGGTATTTGTGTGCTAATGATAGCTCACTGTAGCATTGGAGTTAGGGACAGTAAGACTTGTTTGTTGGTGACAGGCTTCCTGTGACACCTAATTGGAGATATATAGCAGAAGACAATTGATAATCAAAGTTATTTTTAATGAAAATACATATAGTATGGTTTGAAAATGGAACATTAGACTTTGATAAAAATATTCCAATCAACGTTGCGACCACCAAAACATCTGTAGACCATTATACCGTGAATATTATAGCGCGGTCTCTAGCGACGCTTGTAAAGATTGTTATGATCAAATGACGTCTGTACTTACAGAACCAAAAACTCATTTGGAGACTGCACCTCATCTATGACAAATATATACAAGTCTCCCATTCTGAAATCAATGAGAAAACACGTCATCATTGGTCAAGAAATTTCAATCATAGTTCTGGATAGGGTTAGCAGAGTTACTTCCCCTGGTTTACTCATTTGGCGCAATCACCAATCAATGTTTGAATAATTGGAAAATTACAATATAAAAAAAGTTGTAATGTTAGTATTAATAGGATTGGGAAAAAGGTTATTTTCGGAGATTAATTTAGGTGTTTGAACAATTAAGGACTCAAATTATTAGGGTAATTTCAGTATAACATGCTTAATAGTGATATTACTTATTTCACAAAAGAGACGTTGATATTACTGATTTTTTTCCACAATGTATATTGATCTAATAATTTAATTAACGGTTGAAACAATCAATACTCACGTATCAATCAGTCGTATACCTGTATCTAGATACCATGTAATGTACTTCTTTCTCCAGAATTCCTGTGGGACAAAACAACACTGACATTATCAATGAAAGGTGCAGTGATATTCAGAGATTTGTGTTGATCTAGTGCTTTCTAGTATTAAAGATGTTCATTATTTAAACTATGCTGGACCAATTCTATTAGGTGATTTGAGAGTATTTACAAGATATATTACTATTAGTATGCACTCTGTCACTACCAGCATCTTTGTACTTCAGCAATCTGCGTATATCGGCATACTTTCAAAGTCCCGGCCAGCGGCAATGCATCTAACATTATAGTCCGGCAGATAATGTTACAAACCCCTGCTTGGTACTGTTACTCAAAAGCTATTCAACGCAGGTCAATCAAATTTGGCACAGTATTAGGAAATCCAACTTCGTAGATTGCAAAATAAAAATTCTGTCTATTTAACCTCTTACTATATTCCTATTGTCCATGTACTGCAAGGCGAAACATATCTCGTTATAAACAGTTATGTCACGCAGGTTTTATTTATGTAGATGTATACTACTTCATTAATAAGCATTACTAATATCTTCAATATAAAAGGGGCACAAAAACGACCATGTATATCCATATTCAAGTATATATGTATGAAGCAGACTTGTCATGCTTTATAAAGCTCTCAAAGGGTTCGTCATGAACATTGTGAAGAAGTATGACAGTCCATGCAATACAGAAGATTCCTTGGGCCCGGGGATGGTATTAAAAAACTGCATAGAAATGTTAATCGGACTCTTTCGATGCAATAATTCTTAGAGGTACATTTCGTGAACTTACTAGTATTAAGGGAAAACAAATATATGGCCAACTCGTAGGTTGAAATATGTTCTCCTTTATGATCATGACCTCGATATCTCAAGATACGCTATGCAAAACTTTCCTTGCTTAAATTTCTTCTGAGATAACAATACCAAACAGGGGTTTGTAACATTACCTGCCAATGTTTGAATAAACCGGCATCTCTCTATTCCATATACCGTCATCACAAAAGCGGACCGGATGCGTTGATCTATTACTAATTTACCTGGTATATACCGGCTTAGGAGTGAAATTATGAAAACAATGGCTGCCATTTAGTCGGAGGTCACAGTTGCTGTACACAGTTGATCAAGTTGATTACTACAGGCCTACATGTATACTTACTGAATTGTTCATCTTTGAGTTAACTGGCTTAAAATTCCGGTAATCATTGTGAAAATAATATTGGCAGCCATTTATTTGGCCGTCCCAGTTGCACGTAGACGGTTTTAAATACACAGTTGACCAATGGGATTACTATGCATGTATAGCGACTCTTCTTCAAGTTAAATTTGCCATGGTACATTTAAATACGCATTTGTAGGTATTATTTACATATAGTGCTAGATTGCTGGCATCATCATGGCAGCACAATCAGCAAAACGTATGCGTGTTGAACTGTCGTTACCACGAAAGATTGAACTGCTAGCTGCATATGATGTTAAGTCCAACAGAACTCTTGATAAACTGAGTAATGCCGGTATTGCCAGAGTGCAATGTACGTGATATCAGGTATACTCTATGTAGAATCTAGTTTCATTTTGTTTTAGTACCACTATTGGGGATTGTAGCATATAAAGTAGTGGGAAGCACAAAGGATGGATTTCATGTAAATGTAAATTAAATGTCTGTAAAACAACTATTGAAAAAGGTCAGTAGGGTAGAGAACTATTGCAAAGGACCCTAAAGTAACAGTATGTGGAGGGTGTGCCAAATATACATGTATGTATGGCACCACTTTATATGTATGTTGGCTATTAATAATATTATTGCTCATATGCAATACATAGAGAAATATTTGCATATATTCAAATTTTCCACTAAACCATCATTTTCAAAATTTCACTTTGCACATGGCAAGCAACTACTGAAGGTGATGTCACTTATAAACATTGCTCATGAACTCTACCCCATTAAGTTACTTGTTATGCATAGTGGTATTGCCTAGCAATTTTGGATCTATAGAGGTGTAAATAATACAAACCAGTAAACAGCTGTTACAGGAGCTAATTGTATGAAAAAGATATTTTGGGAGAATGTCACTGCATGGTATAATTTTATCATTTGCCTTGTTTTTTTTTAAAAATGAATAAAAGAAGGATATTTAATTTTGTATTTTCAGTCGAATTTCAATCTGCAATTCAGATAATAATAGTAGTCTACTACCTTGATTCTATTTGAATAGTGTATATTTGGAACACCGGTCATTATCATAAGCTGTATCACTGTTAGGGTCAACATACCTAAGTGTTGAACATTTTGGGAATAAAGGGGGGCGTTGCCTCGTTAGTATTAGATGCTAAAAAGTGCACCGAGTATCTTGATCAATGCACAGTACTTTTTGGCAAGAAGCATTTGGAAATAGATCTACAAATGATGACAGCTCCGTATCGATGTTGTCACCGTTTTGATAAAAGCCCGGCCCCAACCAGGTGATACGAATAACTGTTGGCGGCGTTCAAATCCGTCTTTGTACCGGTAGATCTACCTTGCCCCTAAACTCATTCAAAGCATGACATAGACAGAAATGAGGCGGGCGTGACGAATGCCGACCGGCTGGTATGCACACGGTACACTTCCTTATTTTAGCGCCACCGATAAGCTAAGGGAGCTCAGCGATAGCAGACGGTGTTGGAGTATCAAGTGAACTCCCTATTATATTGTTCTCAGGATAAAATAAAGTTTTGTGTCAGAATATTTACTACCCTGTAAGTATTGACAATGTCTTATTGAAATATGAAATACATGGTTAAACATGATGCCTTTGTAGTTTGTATTTTTTATAACCCTAGTTTCAATAATTTCATCTTCATCTTTCGTCAACAAGTTTAAAGCACTATCTAAATCGTTTCTGCACATACATAGGACATGCATATAATTTGTGTTTATTTAAATACGCACTCATTCCATAACGTAAAAAACCCAACAGGATGTGCATTTCACAGGTTATATATAAACACACACAGTAATCACTCTCATGTCATATGTAAATACAATATAATGGTAAACATGGTATATACTGAGAGAATAACTCATGAGATACGATTGCTTACGGAATATATATATATGTCCCGAGTGACATATGGTTTCAGCGGAGAACTCTGAACATTAATTTTACGAGAGACATCTTACCGTAACGACTCGTATCGAGTGGGTTATTCTAATTATTCAATATAATCATTTTAATGTAATAAACCATTGAAAACTGCCGACAAA
>JAUTBT010002331.1:0-10162 GCA_032361225.1 Lepetodrilus schrolli
AGTTTGATACCAGTGCACTACTTTAATACCAGTTTGATACCAGTGCACTACTTTAATACCAGTTTGATACCAGTGCACTACTTTAATACCAGTTTGATACCAGTGCAATACTTTAATTACCTTATGCAAGACACTTTATTGACATATATTGCGAATACATAACATTTAGCACAATTGTATCATATAATCCTACTTCAGCTAGCTAAACGTCGTGGTAATGGCTTCCTTTACTATCGGACATTCAATTCTGGTCATACCCGGGTATTATGGCCAGCATTGAATGTCAGATAGTAATATGAAGGAGACCATTACCACGACGTTTAGCTGACAGAACTAATAATCTCCCGACATATGCCTGCTGTTCAAATTAGGCCTGTTTCTATACCATATTAGATGTTGGGGGCGCTCTTCCGACTATGTAGTTCCTTGCATCTTGTTGGTCTAAGATTCCAATGACCCAGGAGGTCAAGACGTACATATGTGATGCATTCTGACAGAAATACCCGAGTTCTTGTCGGAAAAGGAATGTGCACACATCGTGATGTTGGCTGAGAGAGAAGGGTTGGAGGACAGTGAGACTACAATGGCTCAGGGAGACCAAACAAGGAGATTTAGAATACTTGATGCAAATTCAGACCAACAACTCTCTGTGGACGAGGTAAGTGTCTTCATCATACGCCCAATAATGCACTCCGACCACCAAATAGCCAAACTTAGGTTACTGTACTCTTCTTCTTTCCGATCCATGGACTCCGAAACGTCGTGTCTAAGGTCGCCTTACTTCCAACTTTAGTCTATTGCTAAGGCCAGAGTTAAGTTTACCTTAGAATTACGACGTTTCGTACAAGAAAATTCTGTAAAATAATCTCACTCACACTGTTTCCTAGAACTGTTTGTGTATTGGGTTTCTTTTCACCGAGAGCGGCATCACAATTCAATATTCTGTTATCCCTCTTATATTTTGGACTTGACTATTCCACAACGTGAAATTTCACTAACACTCTCTTGTGGTGGTACTTCTCTATGGTATCCTTGGTGTTCTTGTGGTGGTACGTCTCTATGGTATCCTTGGTGTTCTTGTGGTGGTACTTCTCTATGGTATCCTTGGTGTTCTTGTGGTGGTACTTCTCTATGGTATCGTTGGTGTTCTTGTGGTGGTACCTCTCTATGGTATCCTTGGTGTTCTTGTGGTGGTACCTCTCTATGGTATCCTTGGTGTTCTTGTGGTGAGTATTCTTGGTGTTCTCTTGGTGTTCATTGGGAGTATTTCGATGGACCTGTTCTTGTCGTCTAATCATACTTCTAAATGAAATAATCAGATCCACTTATGCTCAGTTTATTGTCAATGTTTACAGGTAAGACAATCCACGTGTACTTTCTTAAAGGTTGTGTCTAAATATCTCTCATGTACGTGCGACAGTTCGTCAATTATTTTGTATTTATTTATATACAGTATATGTTCTCATTTACGCAGATGCGACACACGATAGAAAACGCATTCGATATTTATCCAGATAAGGAAGATGTGGAACAAATGTAAGTACAGATACGGTGGTATTATTAATCTGTTAGTTTTCTTAACGCACGTGTTCAAGTCCACAAATATTTCGTTTATGAATTCTTTAAAAATCTAATATTTTCATAAAAGTAAAATATTATTATTACGAGTAGGTCTACTTCATCCTCTCAAAAGGACGTCATTATCTACCAAGCTATCGTAACATTAGACATGAAATTCAACGGGTACAGATCATCTGCAACCCGCATCACATCCTTGTCGTCTGCGCAATATTCGTTCTGGAAATGTGGACTACTCCATTCCCGTAACAAAGATAGTATTTCAATTAGACTCATTATTGACTGCTACTTAGTGTGTTAGATCTAGTAGCATCTAATTTAAATTGCATTGCAGAATTAAAGATCTCGATTTAGATAAGGATGGGAATGGTAAGTATAAGTAAAATACTATAGAATTATGATTATAATGTATTATTAATATTTTTTAAATTATTTTAATTTTCATTATTATTATTAGTAGTAGTAGTAGTATTATTATAAAGCATATTTCAACTGATGTCCCTCGGGTATTTGGTACGTGAGATCTATTCCCCGGACCCAAATTGCGGTCACCTGACACAATTGCCGGCAATCTGATTGGCTCGCGTGACCCAAAATATGAATAAAATATGTTCATAACGCTATAAGACTGTCTAAACATACATCGTCACTGAAGACGTCGTAGCAGCTGAGCATGTTTTTCCATCTCAGGGATGGTGACACCACCGGAGTTGGCTTCGATGACGCCGCAGATGTTTGCCGAATACATGGACGGCTTCTTGAAGAATCATCCCGAGAAACATTCCCGATACAGCAAGCAGATTTGGCTCTTTCCTGACCAGTCCAACGACCAAGTCTTCAGACGGATACAAGAGAGGTTACAAATATATACTGTACATATACAATATTGGCCAACTATAGTATACAACACATGTATGATATACACTTACATGCATGTACATCAGAGAATGGGTGGCCTAGAACCTGAGAGTATCTAGGATTCGTTCCTGGCTGAAAAACCTGTGGTGTCACATTAGGCGAGTGGCTTTAAGTTGGAAAATATCGGTTCACCCGGCATGGAATCGGTACTCGGTATGATGAGACGGTCGTATGAATGGTAGCCTTCTAGCGCTGGGAACGGCAGCTTGTGCTGTATACACCATAGGGAGTTGAGATGGAAGGCCGAGTGCACACTGATCAATTGGCCGGTGATAATAATTACTATACTAGTAATAATGTAGTTCTTTGAGTATGTTCTTGGCGCATTATAAATATCCATTATTATTATTATTATTATTATTATTATTATCAGTGAGTGTCTGGAGAGCAAGTAATCAATCAGATAATTACCACATTATCTACAGTAACAGTGTAAATTTGCAAATACTGTATTACACCTACTGTGACGATGTCGTACATTGCTTGTCGTGCAGATCGATATGTCTAAGTTTAAGTCATTCACGGTCGTAATGCACATTTAAATATTTAATTCCCCAGAGTGACAGCGGTGTCGGGGTTACCTCTGGATCTGGTTAGAATGAGCGATTTCCAGGTAACAAACAATACAGATACAATCAGCTGACAATGTATACTGGTATCTATTCAAATATCAAAATCAATAATTGAACACGTTTCCAAACCTGATCATAGTTCCAAGCGTATATTAGTTTCCATTGAAGGTCACGTTTTGAAATATCAATACAAATCTTGGATAGTACTCTTCGACGTTGTGAAGAAGTGCTATCTTGAACTTTTATATTATTTTCAATTCATTCAAATAATATATTTACGTCGTCTACATATAAATTAGCATGCCAATGAATATAGCCTACCTTATTGTTCTTAAATATAAAGAACAGTATTGTAACATATTTAGGATATTTCTAGCAATTTGATTGGTCGAGAAATAAAATGTTCCGGGACGAAATATCAATAGATCCCGGAGCCGCATCACGGTGTAGTGATATTAATCGTTACTGATTCTACTATGGCGGCCGCAAGTAGACTTCCACCTCGGAAAAAGTAATGAGGTTTTCGGTAATGAATTTCGAGTCACCCATTTCAATCTTATGAATGGGAATCTTTCACCACCATCATTCGCGGAAGCAAGAAATAGTTCCTCCGTAAAATAAACTTTGGCGTTGAATGTGTAACACCCGCAAACTTCAAAGCACCATATATATTATTCTCCTAATGTTATTTCCAGATTGTGCAGTATGACGTGAAAGGGCATTATAATGCGCATTACGACTCATCATTTGTGAATCCAGACGTACCTTGTTGCAGACGGTTTGACAAACGAAAGTGTAGAATTTGCAGGTATAACTCATCATATTCTTACAAGCCTTCGCATGCCATGGTATTTTCAAATAGAGGCAAACTAATCATTACCGGTAGTCCTTTTCAACAGTTCTAGCTCAACCTGTTGAGTGTACGAGCTGAAAGCCACCATTCTTAGTCAAATGATCATATCTTAAATGGTTTTCGAAGAAAATAATCGTATCTTGAAGTTATGAAGTGAACACAATTATGAGAGCGACAAGCAAGGAATGAGAATAATTGTCTAGGGACAGCCATAGTACTTACACTGCCGTAGGTAATTCCAAGTAGTGTGTCCATACATGCATTCATATTGGCCTTTATTAAAGAGGCACTATAATGGTCACTATCGGGTTATTGCATATTCTGAAAGAACAATCTTTCCCCGACATGAGAGATTTGTTTTCAGATTTTTTAAGTCATCGAGAAATATATTTATTTCAAGTATGATCTTGCCTCTTTAATAATGCGAATAACTGTGTCAAATCCTATTTTTAGACGTATCCGGTTTAAAGATTATGGTGATAACCAACACGGTGATATGTGCTTGGCTGTTATTTATTTACAATAATATCAAATAACCATACAAATGTCATCTCTGAAAATGTGTAATGCGAGGTGTAATTTTGTTTGACGATGTTGCAGGTTTATGACTGTGTTGTTCTACTTGAATGATGTGGAGGAAGGTGGAGAGACTGCGTTCCTGGTAGCTGACAATGCAACTGTAGATCATGCTGTGAGTTTGAAATGGTCTTACACATTTTACAGCATTTGCAATTTTCACATACAACCACAAAAAAACAAAAAATCTACACGGATCTATTGCAGAATGGAAATAAATATAAATCTTTAAAAAAATTGTAAAAGTTTCAGAAAGACATGTCTTAAATACAGGTTTTACAAAAATATTAAGTATTGAAAATCTTATTTGTAAACCAAATCTTGAAAGTAATGTCTGTAACATATGAATCAACATCATAATTCTCTTCAAATTTTTCTTTTGTATTATAGATCTATATATGCATATATACGTAGAAATGTCAATTACTTTCAGGACCTAACCATGAACGAAAAAGTAAATCTTTATCGTAATTGTGATGACGCCAAGTTGAAAGTGTTGCCTGGAAAAGGCAAGGCAGTGATGTGGTATAACCACTTTATCAACGAGGATAATCAGTGGTTAGGAGAACAAGACAACCACAGTCTTCATGGTGGATGTTCTGTCAAATCGGGCAGCAAATGGATTGCAAATTTTTGGATAAAAGTAACTGACAATAAAGAGGAGGACATTGAGAGAATGAAAAGAAATAAATATGCATGAAGCTCATTGAGAGTATAGTTTTGTGTGTGTGTGTGGTAACTCAACTAAAAATTGACCGAGATTACGAAACATTTCTGAGTACGATTTCATGCTCATCTCAAAGTTTTGTTCACAAATCTCTATATAAAACTTTAGCTTGAGCATGAAATCCTACTCAAAAGGTTTCGTATTCTCATAATCGCGGGGACCGATTACTATCAAGTTATTGATTTGGATCCATAATGGTCAAATCATTAATTATTCATTACTCGAGTATACATTTAATACTATTTACAAGTTACTCATACACAACTTGACTAGCCAAATACAACTACTCACAAGTAAGTGGTACCATACAACTATCAGGAGTTATTTAACATTCAAATACATCCACTCACAAGTGACTTGCATATATGCATGCACTTCTACTGCCTACAAGTTATTCAAATAGTACCTGCGCCGCTACAATCAAATAGATGTCAAACACAACACCATCATGCCCTATACAGATCAGTAAACCTGTAGACATGTTAACCATCTCCATGCCGGAGGCAACCAGATATGCCCTAAAAGAGCTGTGTCTGTGCCTAATTCACCAGGGAGAGACTTTCATTTGTGCAATCTGGAAGTTGTCAGGTCAAAGTTGAAATCTGGATTGTAAACGGGACATATAAAAGAAATCATAATCGGAGTTTATGGTAATAAGAGTTTATTAATAATATCACATAACCGATAAAATAAGGGTTTATTCTGGAATATGATACAAAGTGTAACTAGAGATGAAAACCCCAGCTAGTCTTGAATGACAGCAGCCTACATACTATACTAACACCGGGACCCGGCTGTGAGAAATAAAAATGCTCCATTAATGTATCATTAATCCTCCATTAACTAATGCAACATTGAGTTAGCATTGAAAGTCAATGTAGAATTAGTGGTTAATGACGCCATTACCTAATGGTAATTTCATACAACCACATTCAGTCAATTATAGCCTGTCATCATATATTGACTAGTTGTAGGGTAATGTCAAAAAGCGTTCACAAAAATTACATATTATATGACCACAATATCTGCTTTGGAATTATTTTTAATGTAAATATAGACAATTTTTTTATCTAAAATAGATCATACAACACATGTAGGGATCCTCAAAAAGGAGTTAAATGTTAATTTGAAATAGTTATTAAATAGGTCATGGCGACCTTCTAAGGTAACATTTCAAGGTCATTAATGTATTTTTTATATATAAATTCAAACAAAACTTTGCTAATTTCAGAGTGACATTGCCAGTTTACTCTTCATTACAATTCCAAACACCAATTCAAGCTTTTACTTTTGCAAAATTTACACGCTCGCTACAGAGAACACAAAGAATACCAGTGGTTGATTTTAAGATGGTCGCTATGGTAACTATATTTCTTGAATATTCAACGATGCACGATCACATGCATGATGTGCATATAGCATTGCTTCAATGACTTCCACTCGAATTTTAATTGCTACAGTGATTATTTCAATTTGGCAGTCTGGCCACAGCACTTGGAATATATTACGTTTTTGTCGAGACTCGCCATGGGAGCATGTTCATAACGTCATCTCTCATAACGTTTGATGGCCAGGGAGCTGAAATTTGTGGAATAATTTTTCAGTACTATTGTCGGTGAGTTCCTGATATATGAATATTGCAGTGCACTTAATAAATGTATTACGCAGCACTAAAATTACCTACAAATGCATTTTCTAGCCTGAATTGTGTAAAAAAAAAAAAAAATTGCTTGAAAGAAATTTCTAATGTGTCCCCAAATGGAACTAAGGGGGTGTTCCATTCACTGTTCTGGACAAGAGTTCTGGACAGACAACCCTGTACCGTGAATGGAACGGTGAACACTGCCCAGAACAGCAAGTAGCTTAAAAAAGATGTCGGACACCCAAACAATAACGTTTAGCATTATAAATCGCCTAACCTCAATGGTATATCTCTTTTAATTGACATCGTATTACTTTTAATACACAAAAAAATAGTAATATAGATAACACAAATCATTATATTTTCAAGCTAATTTAGTATTAATTTCGTAGTTTTTCTGATTTAAGTGAAATTGACTATTTTGTGGTTTATTTGTGCTCCAGAAGATTGCGAAACAGTTTCTAAAATTAGCAATCCATACATGATGACGTCATCTGTCCTGCGTGCACCACCTCCGAGACGAGGACAGGTTGGACACGTCACGGACAGTGTTGTACTACGCTCCATTGCTGTGCAGCACCACCCAAGCAACATTACATCTAAGCAATTTTACATATTCGGTTAAGAATGCCTTTTACACTTACGGGTAATCTTTTTACATTTACGGGTAATCTTGTTACATTTATGGGTAAGCAACATTTTACACATACAGGCGATTTTATTACACTTACGGGTAATTATACACTTACGGGTTGTACAAGGCAGCTAATTTGATAAAATTTGGTAATAATGTACATTTTGGTTAATATATATTACAATTCAAAACTTTCAACACATGTTGGTAAAAAGAAATAAGCCAACAGAAAATGAAAGACACACAATGCTTCATAAAGAGTTACAGTGACGCTGTATCAAAATATAAACATATTGTAAATATGGGAGTATCATGAAAAACAAATAGTATAACGCTTGTACTACACTACAAATGCTCTACAAACGGAGGGAGCTCTCAAATTCATTTACATTTAAACATGTTGTAACAGATAGTGTCACTCGAGTAAATTTTGGTCAAACTAAAATTATATATATCAAAGCGTCGACTTCGTATTGCGTAACATCCGTTTTATAAACGAGCTCTCTGATTGTCTATAAAATATTGTATTTCATAGAAGCAATCATATTGCTCCATTATGAGAACACAATATTTGTGACTAAATGGAGCCTGTGTAGTGAGTATGCTATGTAATAAAGAATGTACACTACATAGAGACTGACACTTGAAATGTAAGATTTAAACACTTAGTTAATTGCACCTCCTTATTCGGGCAAGTAGATACATTTCAAATTCCAATAATAATAATAATAATAATAATAAATCTATTATTCGTAATATATGGTTGCAATGTCATAAAGTTTGGGCTCGGAGACTTTGGTGATGGTGTGGTTGAGATGTTTGACGAATCGTAGCGTCTCCTGATCGCGATACACGAGAGCGAACGAGTTGTCAGCTGGACACACTGTAAGGAGCTGCAACGACATGGCAATGGGGAATTAAAGGCATACAATCACAGTTTAAGTAGTCCTTTTGGACCGAATTGGAGTTAAAAATGCAAAGTGCATATACATATAATCGCTATTGTACCTCCAAATATCTTTTCACTGTGATTATTATACCTCTAATTATTGAACACAGTAAAAATAACCTTTCACGACTACTGGTACCAATAAAGCTACGTAATTATACATATTAAAAAATATGTAAATATGAAAATATTGAAAACCAGTGGGATATGCGGAAAATGTAGCTGGTTACCCAATATATTTGTGTAGACACATCAAATGTACCGTACATACTTTCATGTAAAAAATGTATTTGACCATGAAATATGTAAATAAACCCGTGATTGTATGGCTTTAAGGTCAGAGAATTTAGGGACTTTCGATGTTATGATAGAAACATTACCAGGGCAGTTCCAAGGTAACATCAACGAATGAATGAATGAATACAAGCCTCAAACAAATATTTTGTGTAGAGTATTTGTGGATTTAAACATTTGGGTAGCAGATGATATTTTTTACCTCTTCGTCTTCTCCGTTGGCGATGTAGGTCGTGTAGCCCCCATTCTCTGCATCCCAGTCTGAAATTAGAGCAACAGATTTTCAATAACCGACTACAGAATGCTATCTCTACTATCAACACATGTTATTATCAGCATTCGAAATTACTGACCAACCATCTGAGATAGATAAGTTTGGAACATCGCTGCCAGCTGGTAACATGTGCCATAATTATTTGTTTTATATTTCTTTATTAATTTTATGGGAAATATAGCTTTAAGAGCAGGTACATTTAATTTCTTAGAGTTTTAATTTACTGTATTCTCCCTGAACACATGAATAAATTTAAAAAGATATTAAAATAGATTGTTTTCCTCCCTATCTTAGACCTAGATGTGCATGCTTGACCTTTGATACGAGGGACAACTCTTTCACTGTAGAACAGTGTCCAGAGAACTCTGAACACACCGTTTTGTTAAAAGAACGAAACCACACACTGTCCATAACCTGTATGGTCTGCTCCTACTAGCGAGGCGGTGCAGATAGAACAGTGATGTCACACATCTAAGGCCACTCTTTACCACCATCCTGCTTACGTGAAAAGTGCGAAAAGTTGCTTTCGTTTGGAACAGTGTGAGTACAGACAGCTAGGACAGATGAAAGGAATGTCCCCCGAGGTATTGATTGACCTTTGACCTACCTGGACATCCAAAGTACATGAACGAGTCCAAGGCATATTCTGATGATTCGCTGTCCGTGTCGTGAATCAGAGAGTATGATCCGTGCTCCCATAGCCGCACCTCTGTACGACACCGCGGATTGGCTACACCATCTGACGGCCAGACATATTGCACTCTATACCATGTGACATACTTCATAGAACATTGGATCATAAGCCTGTATGAAGACCAACTTTTTTAATATAGGAAGACAGTAAATGCTGTTAAATAGTAAAATAAGAGGGAGATTGTGTGGGTGGTAGTGCCATGGTAGATGGTCGGATTTCAGAGCCAAAGGTCCCGAGTTCGAACCTCCGTACCAGCCAGTGTTTGTAGCTTTACTGTGACAATCAGCATGTGGGGGAAATAGCTCGAAAACAGCTACAAATTGTAAAATAAATTGACTGAGTGAGTTTTACATCGCAGAAGGAATATTTCACCCATAAATAAATAAATAAATAAATAAATAAATAAATAAATAAATGAATGAATGAATGAATGAATGAATGAATGAATGAA
>JAUTBT010002332.1:0-28356 GCA_032361225.1 Lepetodrilus schrolli
ATATATAATCACCATCAAAATAGAAATGAATTATCTAATATTTATATCAATAGTAGATGTTGTACATATTGCTTTTTTTTGACTTTGTTTATGTTAATAATTTTAGTGTAAATACTGGTGAAATTGTTACATAGTCATACTGTTTATCAATACAATTAATTTTGTGTTTATTGAAGCTTTACCATTATTTGGCATTTTTTTAAAGGCACGAGCCACAGCCAAGGGAGGTAAATCTACAGATGATGTTGTGGATGAAGTGGCAGCAGATATTTTGTCGAAACTCCCGAGCAACTTCGACACGGATGCTGCACTACGTAAATACCCCACGTCGTACAAGCAGAGCATGAACACTGTACTGGTGCAGGAGATGGTGCGCTTCAACCGACTGCTCATCACTGTCAGAGGCAGTCTCATCAACATCCGCAAGGCCATCAAGGTCAGTAAGCACTGCCAGATGTCACGTGTGTTGTTGGCAGACGCACATTTTAAAAGCTGCATTTTAACTTTGAAAAATCTCAGATCAAGCCCAGAGATTGCGAAACTTGAGTACGATTTCGTGCTCAAGCTAACTTTTTAATGGAATCCATGAAAAACAGATTTGAGGAGCATGAAATTGTACTAAGAAATGTTTCGTAATCTTGGGGCCAGTAATGGGTATATTTGAGTGAAAAAAAGTAAACCTTACCAATGGCTGTCCCCATTTTTATATTGTCTTGCATGATGGTTGAATTTGTATATTTTAAGAAAAGTTTTTTTTCTCATCTCAGTCATACATGTAGTATTTTTAAAAACCCGTATCAACAGTTCCAATCAGTACTCTTGAAGTATTTCAAAATTTATAGTAACCCTAAGTGCAACTATTTGATAATTTTCAATTATAGTTAATCATCCGAATTGTGCTTCCAGAAAAAAATGAGGAACATATACTCCAATATTCATGTAAAAAATATTTCCATGAGTAACAGCCCCCCAAATAATAAAAACATATAAATTAATTAAATTTAAATTTAAAAACAAATAATTATTAAAAAACAATAAAGACAAAAGTTTTCTCACAACTGCAGGGTCTTGTGGTGATGTCTGCAGACCTTGAGGAGGTTGTCCTCAGCATCTTGAAGGGAAAGATCCCAGGCATGTGGATGAAGAGGTCCTACCCCTCCCTGAAGCCTCTGGGCAGCTACATCAGCGACTTCTTGACCCGCCTCAAGTTCCTCCAGGATTGGTACGACAACGGCCCTCCCAATCAGTTCTGGGTGTCCGGATTCTTCTTCACCCAGGCCTTCTTGACAGGCGCGCAGCAGAATTACGCTAGGAAGTACACCATCCCCATCGATCTGCTGGGATTCGACTATGAGGTTTTGGATGACAAGGAGTACAAGGAACCACCAGATGATGGTAAGATGCTGCTGTGTGACCAGGCCTCCAGATCATGCTCAACTCAAAGTATTCTTCACAGATCCCCCCCCCAAATATTAACTTGAGCATGAAATCGTACTCAGATGGTTTTGTAATCTCGGGGCCAGGGTCCCAATCCACTGAATGATCGTAAAGCTATGAGAGTCATAACTCTTATACGTGTATACAGAGCTACAACTGTCATGGCACTATGATCGTTTGTCTGTGGAATGTGACCCAGTTATATAAACTCATAGAAATGAAATAATATTGGCCAAAAATTATATTAAGAGTTTAAATGTTTGACTTAATGACCATAGATACCTGTAGCTTTATACTAAGACCTCATTCTGATACTTGAACCTTTACTTAATGATATAGATGCTTGTAGCTTTGTACCAAACACCATAGATGCCTGTATCTTTGTACCAATGGTCTGCTGGCTTAAAGTATTCACAAGATGTCTTACTGAGATGTGTGACCATCGTTCCCTTTTCAGGCGTGTATGTGTTTGGACTGTTTGTGGATGGAGCAAGGTGGGACCGTAAGACCAAGAAGCTGGCTGAGTCTCTACCTAAAGTGCTGTTTGATACCATACCTCCTGTGAGTATATATTCCTGATATTTCCTGTCAAAATTAAATGCAGTTGGCCTAACCTATATTACCATTAACAGTTCTATCAACATTCTCAATACAGCTAATGACATGGTCACATTACATTAATCTGCATGAGATGTAACAAACAATTTGATTGGATTAGAAATTTAGAACTACAGTGAACCCCCGACAACACCCTTCATTACATCGTTGATTCGGTTAAACCATGCGGTCAACCGTGGACCCCATTTTTTTCTTTCACTTATATCAGAACTAAATAAACTAGGCACCAAAATATGACGTAAAACATCGATCTCCTTCAGATGTGGTTGAAGCCAATCAAGAGATCTGACGTTCCCAACAAGCCCACGTACCTGTGTCCAGTCTACAAGACCAGTGAGAGACGAGGGACACTGTCCACCACTGGTCACTCCACAAACTTTGTAATCTCCATGCTGATTCCGTCGGACAAGCCGGAGGAGCATTGGATCGGTCGTGGAGTCGCGCTGCTCTGCCAACTGGACAACTAATGTATACGATGCATCGTGACACTGCTGTCGGAATGTTGTCATGGAGACTTTGTCTGTTGTTATGCTGATTTCTTATTGCAACCTCACTAAGGCATCACTATGAGTAATTTAATTTGATATATAGTACTTCTACGTCCTCTGACTACTGATGTCATATTCTTGAACAGTACACGTATTATTGACATTATCAATGATTACGTTCAATATTTGGGGTGCTATTTTTTATTGTATTTCCAACTTTAAACAAAAAACATTTCCTGACCACTTTTTCCACAATGATCAAAATATTCATATAAAATACTAAACATACTGATGTTTGTTTCAACTAAGAGTACATTTTGTGATTTGTGTGTTGTTTGGTTTGTACATGTTAGGTAAGGTTATTGATTATTTTTCAATTGCCAAAATGTATTACAGAGATAAATATTCCGTCCATTTTATTTCGTATTTGTACAGTATTATATTTATCTGTCTGTTTTTAGAAAGAGAAAGGTTTACTTTGTGTTAGTGGCCCATTTTGTTCTCAGAGTGCACTTATTTGTTTTGCTCAGTCTAGATTTCCTAAGTTCTGAAAAAATAATGAAATGTCCAGATTGAAAATTTTCTTTATAAAACACTTTGAGCTAAGGTAAAGGTCACATGTAAACAAATAATTCAAGGCATATCCTAGATTATTTTTATTCACTAATATGAAAACATTGTTCACATAGGTTAACGGGTAACCATGGCAGCTGTGTGCAGTATTCTAATGTTTTCGTAGTATACTGAACTCTATACCACAATCATAATTGAATATAAGACATATGAAGTCAATGATGACCTACAAAGGTCAGTAAATATTGTGTATTATTGTACTTTTCATATGTGCTTTGTTAATAACTGCTGTTTTATTATTGTTCCAAGATTCATACTGCATATCTGTACTGGGTATAGCAGCCCATAAGTGAATGAGAATTTGTTTTTCATCTTTTCTTCCATATCTATCTGTCATTGTTGCCGGTAATGCCAATTTTGGCAAGAAGCAAGTTAAGGAATATCTTACAGCTTGCCATATTTGGAGTCCATGAACAGTTATTTGGTTTCCATGGGAAATTCTAGATGTTAGTTTAGGTCAAAGATCAAGGTCACACCCGATCTCTTAAATGAAGGTTACTGTTCATACAGTGTAAATATGATACCGGTTTTTACTTTATCCTCTGTTAACCTATTCTGGCCTATTTTGTTGTTGTATAGTAATCCACGTTGTTTTAGTATTATTATAGTAGGTTTTGTATTGGAATGTAATTGGGACAAGGCTTGGATAGGAGTTATGCTTTATTTATCTACACTGTATTTCCTAATTTATCAACATTTTGTCGAATGTTTTGTTTATTCCTGTATAATTAATATACAGTTAATAACTTTATTTTCTGTTAACTCTCTCCATGTTGCAAGCAACCAGAGATTCCCTAAAAATAATTACCTAAAAAAACTTTACCTGTGCCTAATCCAGCAGGGATGGGGTTAAAGTATGTTTTGGGGATGTTTTTTAAATTTGTATTTGCAAAATATTAAAACTGCTTAAAATGTGTTGTTTGAGAGTGTATTACTATGCAGCTATAACAATGTCAATCAAATGTTTTACTTTCCTCGAAAATAATTGATACACTTGCTTGTGTGGCAGTACTCTACACACTGTCTGAATTTTTATTGTACAGCACGGTGTGGGTGTGGCGAGATGAGACTACACAGTGCTGTTACAGCTATCTTATTGTTCCAGAAATGCTTAGATTTATGTTAAATGATGCCTGTTTCACAATGTTAATGTAAATATTCAGCTCATCTGTGATACGTAATTGTACATATTTCCATGTATATTGTGTTAAACAACTGCTGATTGGCTGTGTTTATCTCTCGAGAGAGAACTGAACATATGTGATAAGTCTCTTTACTTGATTTGTACTAGGACTAACATGCTGAAATATGTGGAGCAGTTTCAAACACAGTGAAGTGATTAAAACATCTATCTGATATGGTCATTTTGTTTGATTGAATTAGATTTATTCTTAAGGGGTAGACATATGCATGTAAATCTTTGATGTGAAACATTTCCAGACACACAAAGCCATTTTGAAATCTAATCAATGTAATTTTCACAAGAACATAATAGTGATGAAAGAAATTTCAAGTGTGTACATCATGTTCAATTGGAAAAATAATTTAGATGATATTTTGTTTGTTTCTTTAGATTGGCACTTTAGAAAATTAGGGCAATGCAGTCCTCATGAATTTCATCTTGTATGTACTTTGGCAATAGGAAAGTGTAATTACCACACCACTAGCCTCTAGAGATCCTAAGAACCAACCAGAGGAAACACTGGCACAAGAAGGCAGCAACACTAATTGAACATGACATGGAGTCTCATTATGAATACTGTAACTTGGGGTTTTACACAGTTTTCGAATGTGTTCATTGATTAGTTTTAAGACGGTGGGAGAACGTGCAACAACTATGTGTGACATTAATACTGATGAGCCATGGCTGATACTGATGAGCCAAGAATGTACACCAGACATCAAATACGTTACATACTATTATTCAATATACGTGTACGATTCCATAATCAACAGTATTGATTACGTCTTTTTTTGTCTTTCTCGTTTTCGACTGCTAGTTCGCCCTCTAGATAGAGCTGTTTGTCGGCAGTTTCAATGGTTTATTACATTAAAATGATTATATTGAATAATTAGAATAACCCACTCGATACGAGTGGTTACGGAAAATATGTCCCTCGTAAAATTAATGTTCAAAGTTCCTCGCTAAAGCTCACTCGGGACATATTTCCCGTAATCACTCGTATCTCATGGGTTATTCTCTAAATGTCTAATACTGTATCATTAGAATCGCTGACAGTGAATACAAGAGGTACATAGCCAAGCACTACAATGTGGATTAATATGGTATAAAAACAGGAAATTAAAAGAAATTGTATTATCTGCAATACTGTAGCTGACTTCCAAACATCGCCTACACAGAAACTACTCCATGAAGTGTTTTCGCTTGAGAAAGTGATAATGTAGTATGAGTGCGTGCGTGTTTGTATTTGAGATAAGAAGGCAATAGCACATCAAGAGTGGCGATTCCTCGTTACCACAGAATAAGGTGATCAGACATCATTAGGAATTCCCTTCAGCATCTCTTTACATAAACCCGCACTATTACTTTACTTGGACTATCGGTATTCGAAGTATTCGTAGAGATTAAATCTTGTTTTGAACAATAAATCAGTAATGTTTCCACGATCTATTTACGTTGGTAACACGGCCCGTATTGTTTTAACTTTATCCTAGCCCCCACTAGTTGCAACTGACATACAGAATGACAGAGAGAAACAAATAATGACAACTCAAACACATGCATACACAGACTTTGACACCCAATCCCCATTACTGTCGAGACTGTTCTCCGCCGTATAGAGAAGACTAGACTTGTGGTAAGATCCGAACTTGACTTCCCCAGGTTGTTGTCTAAAGTGATACCACTGTTCTATCTAGTCTCCTCGTTGCAAAGGCATTGGCTTCGTAAAGCTAGCTTCCGTCACACATGTTAATATGCATATACAATTTACTATTGAATATACAGAATGTGTTACACACACGATTTATACCTACCGGTATTTCAAGTCAGTATTGTCGTCATGATCAACTAATTTAAGTAAGTCTAGATTTCTAATTAAGTCTAATTTGTATCTCTGAAAACCAGCCTGTACATGCGGGTCTGCGTAAACTTTCGTATTGAAATACATATATACCATTTCTTAGTTCCGAAATCGCTATTCGATAACTGGTATACCAATATTTAAAGTCACCAATACCGTAATCATTACATGTTAGACGGTATTCACTAGCATACTTACTAAACGTGGTATACCTTTGGCTTAAATGCTTCAATGAATATTGATTGATTTGACTAAATATGAGCTTCTTTATCATAGTCCGTCCTGGACACCAGCTGTCGGTTATCACAATATGCTTTAAATATATTTAACTTTGGAGCCATTGCATCACAAACTGTTATATATGTTTCTCTTTAAATGTAGGCGGGTGTGATACAAGATGTTCCTACTAGCTTAATACTACAAGTCGACATATTATATCCACCTCTTCATGTAGACTGCAAACCACTATATTTGTTACAGTCATAATGACGCCAGAGGGTAACGCCTACAAAAAGTGTTCATTTTACAATAACACTGGTAAAAGGCTGAATGTTGAAGAAAGTCTCAAGAATAAATTACACATTGATACGTTAAGAGTTTGGCATGAACTGCATTGACACTCCAAAACAAAATAGTTGGTGATAGCTATATACCGTAAACAGATTGCTTTCTTAATGGTGTAAATATTCTTATTTTCTTTTGGAAGGTAGTACAACATAATAGATTTGAGTGGGCTGTTTTCGGTTGTTTTTCATTCCATAGCGTATTTACTGAGATAGTCTACCGGTGACGGTGTATATCGTGCCAGGCTATAACATAAAGTAAGTACTGATGGTGGAGTAGAGAGGTGAAGTCGGTGACAACGCGACTTGGACTCTTGTTATATAGTTGTTTACTTCATCATATCATCTGGCCATAACACAAGTACTATGGTGTCTGTCAAATTAAATGTTGTACTGTCCGTCGAGCCAGACCCAGATTGAGAAAGACATGAAAGATTCAGGCCAATAAAACAATCACTTATTGTTCTACTCGTATATTCTTCTGTCAATTCTGACAAGCAATTGTGTGGTGGTTTGTGAGTGTGACCCGTTGTTGGGTTGAAAACAAATCGTAATATAGACATCATATAGTCGGACTACTGATAATCGATACCTTTATGACTCTGTACTGATACGATACAACAGGCCTTCATATTTACTAACTGTATACTGCCACTAGTAATGTTACGTGGTCTACATAAATAATAAATAATAGTACGTGACTGACGTCAGCGGTGTTACTATGCATATAAAGTCTATTACTTCTGCTGCCACAAATAATAATGTTCTGAATAATACAACGCGTATTATACCGATATACTTCCGGTATCACAATGGAGTAAAATGGGAGTAAATCTAACGTTATGGCCAAACATTCAATAACGATTGGCTATAGGAGGTGATTAGCTACTTTAATAATCAACGCAGCGTTTATTGGCGACCCAGTCTGGTGTGCAAAGGCCTCTCTATTTCCGAATATGAATATCTTCTTGAGTGCAATGGCTTAATCATGTCTGCCATTTACATGAGTGGATGATACTCTGCGAGTTTCCTCCAATTCTACTTGAAGGCAAAATATGGCACGATGTTCAGTTGGCTGAGCATGTGATACTCAAACATTAACTCGTGCTATCACCAGCATGAAATGAATGTTCTCGAAACAAGAAATTCTTTCCTGAAAAGCTACTTCCGAATTCCCTGTCTGTATTAAGACTCAAATGAGCATGCTTGAAATCAGACTAGTTCATTGAAAACACTTTGAGAACAGAACGAAAATAGCACGTGTATAATAACCATATATAATACAGTATCATCAATCAAATCTCCACATTGCGCTGAGATTAGTTTGTCTGATACTGAGTTAAAAACATGGTAACACCAACTTTAATTTGCACAACGTTGTATCCAAGGAATATTAACAGAGAAAGAACATTGTGCACTGAAAGTTTATGACCACATTCTGTTGACATTGATAGTAAATCATTTAGCCAATCTGATGATAATGTCCCACGTGGAGCCAATGTCATTTGTAGCTGATATTGGTTTCATTATCAGTTTGACATTACATATTCCATAAATAATAGTTAAAACTGAAAACTATCACAAAGTTTGTAGAGTCTATACTAAACTGCTTATGCAAGGCCACAGGGCAATTTCGATATTAGCATTTTCCATAAAATTGAATTTACAGTACGGAATGTAAATTTAGACGAGTCACTTCTCCTTGGTACATAATCTCTCAGGGACTATCTGAGGCTTCCGAAGTAGCCCGACGAGGGCCGAATGCGTACGCCATGCCTTTACTATAGCAGGAAGTGACGTAAACCACGATTTACGCCAGAACTACCTGTACGTCCCTTTTGTGAAACGCATGCCCGTTCGACTTAAGCGTGTGCTTCTAGAGATGTGTACATGTGCATCGATAGCGAGGAACAGCAGATGAGAGCAGTAACGAACACTACGGCTCTCTGGGGTATGAAGCCAGTGGACACCGTGTGATGATTCTTACAGCAGAGTTTGGAATACATTACTACGAAGTGAGGAAGTCAGAAACCCATATAGAGATTTGCCGTAGTCCCGTTGTTATGCTAATAATGACTGCGTTAGCATCTATTACAGTTTTTCTTTAAATCTCTTATTGTATATTGGGACAATACTTTTTTATTATAATACAATAGATTTATTGTTCATGTTAAATTACATTTCTAAAGACATAAGGCGAAATTCATCTATATAAGAAACTAGTTGAAATGTTGAATTGCCCAACTACATGGCATGCAGTCAAGCATTGTGGTATCGTGGATATGGAAATGCTCTATTCAAATATTACTTAAGCCGTCTAACAATTTTATTTGTTTCTTCATATACTATTACACTAAAAACATTACTCATTGAATCTCGAAAATCTGCTGAAATGAGATACTCAGCTTAAATGTGTAGCTAAAACTGCCTCGCCCTCATAATAATTCAGTATTATATCGTAGTTCAATATTTGCGGGCTAGGCTTTAACTGCCACTAGACTAATATCTGGCTTTATTTTAAATCCGGATGTTTGCATTTATGTTTTAATTCCGATTCTAATTTCAGGATGCTGAAGAAGCTCTAACTGACCCTGACCGCCACACAATGGAGTCTAACATCACGGAGTACAGACCCTACAAGAGTGATGGTCTCCTGTCCTTCTGCATGTGGTACCTCAGCGTACACGGCTACCTCAGCATCCTGGTCTGCGTATTCGGCATTTCCATGAACCTCATAAACATTACCGTGCTGTCGCAGAAGCACATGCGGACACCTATAAACTGCATCCTTACGTGGCTGGCGGTCTCGGATCTACTTACGATGACGTCGTACGTTGCCTTTGCGCTTCATTTTTACTGTATGTATCCGCCGATGGAAACGTCGCCTGAGAAGAACAGTAAAGGCTGGATGACGTTTGTTCTTTTTCATATCAACTTCTCAGCCGCCACACATACTGTGTCTATCTGGTTGGGCGTAACTTTGGCCATACTCCGGTATAAACATATATATTCTCCTGCCACCGGAGCCATTACGAGAATACGGCGCCTCGTCAGGGCAAGGATCGCCGTGGTCATGATCTATGTCTTATCGACTATCGGTATGACCCCTAATTACATGACAAACAAACTTGTGACCCAAAAGAACGAGCACAACGAAACAATGTATAACTTTGAAGACATAGGACTCGGCACTCCGAACGTCAAACCCGTTGTGTTGTTGAACCTGTGGATGTATAGCATACTCGCGAAGCTGCTGCCTTGCATTCTGATGGTTGTTTACGGAGGGTTGCTAGTGTGGACATTGAGGTCAACGTTACGTCACAAACGCAGACGGCTGTCCTGCTCAAGCTCCGTTGTCCAACGTCCTCTCGACAACTCGAGAACAACCAGGATGTTGTTAGTTGTGATCGTATTATTTCTTATAACGGAGTTTCCTCAAGGTATTTTGACAATCATGAGCGTAACTTCGAAAGGATTCTTCAGAGATATCTATATGCCACTGGGTGAATTAATGGACATTGTAGCTCTCATTAATAATGGCGTCAATTTTGTCTTGTACTGCGCCATGAGTCGAGACTTTAGGACAACGCTTATGGATCTTCTGAAGAGGGCATTTATGCCAAACGCCAAGTACATGGCGTCTACTGGAGCAACCGACCCAGAGAGATCGAATACAGCCTTACTGATGCGTATGACTTGACTTGGACGGATCAGGGATGGATGACGCATACGTACGGGAACGGAATTATCTTTGAATTGCCGCCTTGTTCGTATATATAATACTAGACGACGTTCAAACAGATTTCAATGACAATGTTAACATATTACTTGGGATTCACTTACTACTCAACAGGGATCTCGGTATAAGTATAAATGTATTTAGATACACTACGCCGCCAATAAATCATTATTTTAATAAATACATTTATCAAAATTTGAAAACGAAATACACAAGTTTATTGGTGTAATTAATTGTACCATTAAATCAGATAATGCATAGTTGAATCCTTTGACGCCTTGACCTATCATTCTATGAGGATGTTAGTACACATTTATTGTGATGTATCGTGAGGATGGTACTTAACCATAATAACGTTCTAGTAGACACTCTGTGTCGTGCAACGTGGTATGATTCCATGGAGTTCTGGTTATAACATATCACTGATATAATGTGTTATCTGTGTGCCTCGTACTACCATCCCTGGTCCGTCTGTGTTTGATATCATTCCGTAATTTTTTTTCAGCTGACAGTAGCTGCGTGACTGCTTAGCGCTAGTTAGGCTTGACACCATACAAGTGTATCTTCGACCGTGAATTAACGAATACCTCGCCATATCCGCGCAACCAGCCGGGGATTGTCAACCTCGTTGCAATGGTCGTACTATTGTAACTATGTATTCAGATATATTGCTCACAAACGTGTTACACTTGGTTTGTGTTAATGGATTATAGTGTGATACCGCTAACACCAAACACGTACTTAATTGAAATATGAGTCTCAGACTGAGGCTATTAATCTGTGTATGCATAGTGACACCTTTCCTACACACAACTCATATACTGATAGTTTACAATGGCGTATACATGTAATATATTCATGTCCACATAGTAAAGTTATGTAAATGCGCTGTGAAGAAACGAAGACATTTTGAGGTATTGTATATGCGCTGTGATATGAAAGAATAATCGAATAGTTTATTTACAGTTGCTACTATTTTGAAGTGGATACATGCTGATTTTACTGACACGAACTATCATCTTACTCCTTAAAAAAGCAGAATAAACAATAATAAATGGTCGTCGTTTCTCTTGAAGGTTATTCCATACTCGTTGAAATGAATTGTGAAAGGTTCATGCAGGATATGTATGTGATATAGTTCCTGCCTTCCAAACGTACTGTGATATACTATGTTAACACTATATACTCCATCATTACCGCTCTTTCATATTGACAGTGTGCTGCTCATATTTAACATTGATAATAATTGGTCATATTCCTGGCCTCAAGCTCAGCATGTGTTCGATATGTATGTTCTGTCGCCTATTTATTTGTCATGCTATTGAGTAAGTTATTATTCAGTATTCAATAATACTACATGATTGTAGATTTGCAACCCGTACACATTCCATCTCTTAAGGAAAAAAGGTTTAGATATGTGAATCATCACATTTTCATAGTAACAAAATTGTTAAATATTTTTTACGAGTGTAACGTCTTGTAAGCTTTCTTATCGAGTATTGCTTAAGCATTGTTATACAAATATAGAGTATATTCATGACTGTGAGATGTAATAAATATACATGAATATTCATATGTGCGTATGTTATGCCTACTGTAGTTGTTATTTGTTTGTTTTGTTGTGTTGTTTTCTTGTTGTTTTATTTGCATTATTTTGTTTTGTATTGGATTTTTGCAATGGTATACATGCACTTATACATGTAGGTGTATAGTGTTTTGTTTATTCATGTATATGTGGTCATATTTAGTTGGATGCGAAGATTGTATAGTATAACTGTACGTGCACATCTATCACACCTAGAAATAGTTGAAATACGTAGTTCCCTGCTCATTCTTTAACATACAGATGCACAGAAGACGGGCAGACTTTGCTTTCTACAACACAAACAGGATTTCTTATGACTATATTATAATTACAATTACAATCATCGAAGCGGCCATTACACGTTACCCTAAAATGGAAAGATCATCTTTGGACGCAATATTAACTACTAGGCGAAAATATGAACACAAGTCTACAACACTTATCTGACGCGGTATTGCTAATGCAAGAAAATATAATCCCTAAAGTGACCTGTACTAAATAGCTGGCTTTGTTCTAAATATATCCAATACACGCAATACAGACCGCTCTACAAGTATCTGTTGTTTGGGAATATCGTCACAAGAATTGTTACGTCACGATTACATGTGCATAGCGATCGCCTGCGGCTAGGTAGGCGTAACTGTACTAGGGGGTATACCACAGGTTTTGTTTCCTTATCATTTATCATGTAAAATAGAGTACTTTGAGCGTCTGCTGATGGAAAACGTATGTATCAATCTGTGATAGGCTTATATCCCCGTGTACATAAGGGCTCCGTGATGCATATAAACAGATAAAAAGGGCACGTAGATCACGACAGGAATTGGAAAAATGAAATCAAAAACAGGCACTGTGTATCAACAAGAATGTAGCAATAGTGACCTAACCACACCACATTTAATGATGACTACTACTTCCGAGTAGAGAGCGTAGTGATACACATTTAGATTGCAATTAAACTTCATGGAACCCACTTCAATTGGAATAAAACTTAATTCATAATACATAAAATGCAAAGACTCTAGGGCACAGACAATGAAACATGTGCAAAAGTTACTTTTTAGAGGAACTACTTGGTCCCCATACACCCTTAATTAGGAAATATAGACTCTATTTTTTATCAGTAATTAAGTCTGAAAAGAACCATACTTGCTGAGGAAATATAGTTGTATCAGAAATTGACAGAATATGCAATAACTTGATTAGTGACCTCTTGCAAAGGTGATCTTGCCACTTTAACATACTTTAAAATCGTATGAGGTTTAACATGTATCATTTTCACACTGATAATTATATGCATTCAGTGACGTCTGCCGTATAAATTCGACGAATGTCCGGGAGGCATTCCCCGGTCATCACAACTACTAGGTATTTATCAAATGACCGCTTATATTTATAACCCTGTGCACAATTGATTAATACTTACTACGCCTACAGTGCAAATAAGGTGAAGACACTTACCATATATTCGAGTACTTCAATGACAACTTCAACTAAGTAGAGCGTATTTTCGCACTCGAATTTGTAGTGAGTGCAATTGCCGATAAATCGATTTTACACCCTCCTAAAAGTGACACATAAATGACGCTTTCTATGCAACTAGTTCGTGGACAATTACAAATATTGCACTTATAACATCGTCAGTTACATTCATGAAACTTCACTGAAAGTATTTAACGTTAAACGGCCATTGCATATTCTACTGGATAGGTTACTTCCAATGTGTGTCCAGCGGAATCTAAAACCTATGCTCGTTTGTTTGTTATCTTGCGAGCGAACGAATTTAAGCGTTCTCACACCTCTGCACACGCCAGGGTTTGTGTGTGCACGCGTGTGTGTGTATTTGTGTGTGTATGTGTGTGTGTTTGTGTTTGTGTTTAAGTGTGGTTTATGATCCGCTACATCATGCATATTGTAATTGATATCTCCAAACGATAGCATCGTGGTTTCCTGGGTTTTTTTCTCTCAAGGGAATGAATTTATATAGAAAATACAGAAGATGATTCTGAAAATATGAGGTTCCTTGGGTGCTACAGTTCGAGTACTGCATCTTGAAATACTGTCAAATATAAAAATTATAATCAAATCAATTTCGAAATTTCTTTCTGATTTGGGTCTTTATTGACAGCCACATGACTAGGGTGAAGCTAATGTCCTATAATGCCAACGAACTATGCTAATTGACGCTTCATGAAAGCTACAGCTTGATTTAACTGTCATTCATTTACTGATATAACGGAATTTCACGTATTCTTTTTTTTCTCCAAAATGAAGAAGCTTCTTTCCAATTAAATAGCAAAACTTGCAAACGTTTATACCTGAAATAGGAAATAATTGTTAGACCTTAAATTGATAAGCATGCGACAAGTCTCTATTTAAGCGTCACGTTAACTATGACAATTTCGAGAAATATGGTAGTAACTTTAGATACACACATGTTCAGTTTTCACTAACCACTAGTATTTACTTGTTCATACATTGTAACGCCACTTCTCGATTGGTCATTATCGGTCAGTTACAGATATATAATACCTGCATTATCAAGAACTGTTAGTCACTAATATTATTTTATTTACACCCATGCATCATATTCTTACTTTTGTTTACAAGGCCGCAGAACATCGTTCTCTTCGGATTCCCGTGAATCTTGAGTGAAAAACCTTACAATCTCGAATCACACTTACAATCTCGTGTCACACTTACAATCTCGTGTCACACTTACAATCTCGTGTCACACTTACAATCTCGTGTCACACTTACAATCTCGAATCACACTTACAATCTCGTGTCACACTTACAATTTCGTGTCACACTTACAATTTCGTGTGATACTTACAATCTCGTGTCACACACTCAAGACACGCAAGTGAATTCTCTGTTCACGTTGCCTTGGTAGTATGGACATACAGTTCCTGGCATTCTGATTTACTAAGTTTAGGTAATTTACAGTTACTTCACCACGGCTTCATACCGTATGTTGTCAGTGAGGAGTTGTACAATGGAAGATGAGACAGTATTCGTAAAATCAAAGGAGCTAGAAATATGGCGATTAAATATCCAGTAGATTCGTTCGTTCTATAGATATAGTAAAGTTTAACACACTAGAAGGTGAAATGGACCAGAAGTCTCAAATTACATGAAATATGTGTCTGTTTTACTTTTCAATGGGACTTTATATATAACAAATTGTAAAGTGCCTTCATTTGAATACAGAATAAGAAGAGGTTTCATCTGAAAGATGTTAGTACATCACTAGTGCTTGTGCCCACTGGCCTCGATTTCTCGAAACAAACTGATTTTGCTCAGCTGAGATTTCTCCCATTTACTCAATAGTGTAACTTGAGTAAAACCTCAAACCCAGCACTGAGTCAATGGGAGAAATTTCAGCTCAGCAAAATCTCAAACTCAAGTTTGCTTCGAGAAATCGGGGCCAGAGGTCTCACCGGCTAATGACGGACCACATGTAGTCTTCCCACCCGTTAACGTTGTCTTTATTCTCCGATATTTACTCAGGGAATACGAGTGGTATATGCAATTAATTTGCACAGACAAACAAATACCAAATGATCCCATGTTATCCCTTAAGCCCGCGTCCGGAAATGTCCTAATGCCATAAGCACAGCTGAGAGGGATGATCATCGCCTGCCCAGATGCTCATGAAACAGGACAATGCTCCTGGGAAGTAGGACAATGTATCGAATGAAACTTTATACAGCAATCGAAGCAGCATTCTGTTGCTAAACCCATGGCCTAAACCCTGGGCAACAAATACTATACCAATCAATAAAAGTAAAATATGCGAAAATATATTTCACGAATTGGCATGCATCTGATCTTCGATGAATGTCGTGGATGTTACCATTGCACATTCATACGAAATACAACGTTCTGACTAAATGTAAATGCAGGAAAAACAAACACGCATTTTGAACGTAGAATTTAGTAACAGTTTTAATATGATATTCTCAGTGGTTGGGTTCTTCAGCTTGAGTGAGTAAACAAGATCATCATCAATTACCAGTGGATCCGCCCCATGCTGCGTGTATGTGGCGGCCACCGATGCTACAATAAACAGTTTTATTACGAATAGGTCGTTAAATGGTTGTAAACATATCGATTTCTAAAATCTGCAGTGAGAGAAGGGAGGAAGAGAGACAAAGAGGGAGAGAGAGAGAGAGAGAGAGAGAGGGGGGGAGAGGGAGAGAGAGAGGGCGAGAGAGAGAGAGGGAGGGGAGAGTAACAGAGAGAGATGATGAAAGAGAGATGGAGAGAGACCATGAGGGGAGAGTAACAGGGAGAGACAGAAAGGCAGACAGTAAGCGAGATATGGAAACATGTGGAGAAAGAAACAGAGAAAGGAAGAGCAGCAAATGTCCTTTATTCAATATACGTGATGGATATCTACTGTGTAATAACGATTCGATAATCAACAGGGTTGGTTACGTCTGGTTGTGTTTCTCGTGATTAGGTGAAATGTCCACGTTTTCAACTGCTAGTTTTCCCTGACTGGCCACAGTCCATATGCACCAAACATTTGAAATTTCTCACTCACTTCAAATTATATGCTTTTGCTACCCATTAAATTATTTGCATTACAAAAATTAAGTGGCATCACGTGTTATCTTCTAAATGACATATTCAAAGGATCTATATTTTGCCGTCCGAATATACGAACAACAAGAAATGAACAACCTTGAAGTCACAGGCGTGTGAATACGCAACAGCTGATTAGTATTACGGCCCTCTCTATAAAACTATTATTCGGCAGTTTTCAATGGTTCAATGTCCCTCGTTAAATTAATGTTCAAAGTTCAAATTAATGCTGAAGCTCGGAACTGTGAACATTAATTTCACTCGGGAGATATATTCCGTAATCATTCGTATCGAGTGGGTTATTCTCTAATTCTTTTCCAACCAATCTGTTTGTATTTATTTGGTCTTGCAAGATAACTTTATACAATGTGATTTGTACTGCATTGCGTGCCGGTACTAACTCACTAAATATTATGGGGTATTGCCTATTGAAATTAATTGCAGGGGAATTAACATAGATTGTACCCATAATCTGATTATATCGTGCAGAGAAAGAGAGAGATCACGCATGCGTCGGATGTTCACAATGCATGGCTGTACATTGACAATGTATCAGGAAATCATCCAGACCGGATGCTACACATGTCTATGCGCGATAGTCACGTGAATACATGTCTTCTCTATATTAGTGGTTCGGTACATGCACACCCAGCTCAATATCGGAATGCACTAGAAGTCTGGTTGTAAAGATTCAATATGATTATTGATCATGATGATCTATGTACACTTCGTGTGCACGTGTAATACACATGGCATGAGGACGACTGAACCATATTTAAGATTATAGACCTCGTAATAGCCAGTCCTTCGCTTTAGCAGTGACAAGTATGTCATGCACGAAGCATATATAATCATACTGACATACACTTATACTTTGTATACGTATGGTCCAGTGTGTACAGTATGTGCATGTGTAATATGAGGATATGATGATGTCTCTTTACCAGCAAAAAGTATTTTTATTTAGATATAAGACGGTATCCCGTCTATCCCGTAGTATAAGCTTGTTGCAAAGAGAAGAATCTGACTTCGAAGACGGATCTATTAAATATTCATGGGCTTCATTACTAAAGCTAGAATCATGTGATTTCCATTCGCTACTTTAAATCAAAGTTGAATTATGTCCCGCGGTTTATGCATTACGTATTTACGTAGTGTGGTGTGAGAGAAAACTTCTCGCAGTTAGCTATAGAGTAAGCATCTTTGAAATGCATTGAACTTTCAGTTTATGAGTCAGCAATGCCATATGATAACGTACGAAAATAATGCTCTGGAGATTGGTTGGTTGGTTGATTTAGGGTTTAAACCCACTTTCAAGATGTTTTCACTCACATCATGGCTTGCATGCCTATGTACTGCTTGTACTAATCTGGATTTCCACCAGTTTTTATAGTGCTAGCTTACTTGGAAGATAACATGCCGCAGATAGAACATGAATACCCCACTCAGACACAGTATACTGATTCCGAGCCGACCAGTCCTCAGCGCCAAGCAGGGGAACAACAAGAACCATATTTTAACGGCTTTGGGTATGACGCGACCGGGGATCGAATCAGCGACCTTCCGCACTCCGGGCCGACGCTCTAACCATTACGCCGGCATGCTCTTCAGAAGTAGGCTACCCGGTATATTAGTTTATACACGGTTGATAATATATTTTTTTACCAATTGGTATATGAGTTGCATATAATATTACGATGTCTTCTATTTCCTTAGGTTATTTGTTTTTATGTTAAAAGATTGATTTCACATTGCACTATTTACAGATGTTTACCATCTTGTGATCGAAAATCAATGATAGATTTGCTTGGTTTTCATTATTAACGAGATTTTGCAATACGGTCGTGATGTATATATGTCTTCGTGAAATGTAGAAATGTCAAGTCTAATTATCGAGCACAAGGTAAGCATTCAAAATCCATGTAAAATAATTACTCATAATTGGAAATTGGAAGATAGCTTATACCGTGACCCTAATAAGCATATAATACAAACGAGTCATAATTCAATATTTAATTTTAATGTGTGGATGGATTTGAGAGTATATCGGTCACATCGTCGAGCTAACTAGGTATAACAAACCGAAGTACCCTAGAATATTAACCAGTTGAAAAATTACATGTTAACTGCAACGCTGAAAGTATACATTTTGTGGAAAGTGTTTTAACTATAACGTGCTACAGGATAATTCTATTATAATTTTGTTTAATTAGTACGAACGGAATAATTATAATTTAAGATATCAACAGTTCATAGTTTTTAATTCATCAGATATTGAGACATTCGTAGATTACCAGAGCCAATTTATACAATTACTCGTCCACCGTAGTAATGTGAACCATCTGTTAAATTATTAATACTCGTTACCAGTTTTATCTACGTTTGCATCCTTCTTAGTATGTGTGTATATTTATTGTGTGTTTGTAATGTATTGTATTATTTCACTCTATTTTGAGTTACACAACAAATTTCCCTCGTGGATATTAACGTAATGTCAATAATCTATTATCAGTACGTCCTCTAGTTCTATATGCATCAATAAGTCGTCCTACATCCTCTGAGACAGTGTTCACTGTTTATCTAGCAGCCTTTCACGGAAATGGTCATGATTTGTCGCTCTATAGTATTATGCATCAATGTCATACAGTACCATATATATATGCTCTTGCACATCAATATGTATCCTTCCAGCTATGGCGTCACAAAGTATTACGTCTCTATGTAAACCATCCCAGAATAGCCCATAATCCTGCATGCATTTATGCAACAATGATTCAAATATACAAAGAAGATATCGTTGCAGATGTCTAAGTAAATTAATTAATTATATCATTCAGGAGTTGTTTTAATCATTTTTGTTCGGCATGCTCAGATACCAAAATACGCCTAAATTAACGACATCCGTATCGAAATTGATTTAGCATCAGCCTTCTACAATATTCTACAAAAGTCTGTCTTATATGCTTTACACATGCAATTGAACGTGTTGTATACAGATTGACCTGTCAGAAACAATTACAGGCATGCAGTATTGGTTTATGAAACATTGGATACAAAACACTACCAGGTACATTTGGGACTTCATGTCTGAGAAGGTGAAGATAAGGGTATAGGATCGTGCAACAATTACATACATTTCTCATACATAAGTATATACACTCTATTCAGATAACTAATTATTTTAGCATCATATTTATTATCATGGTAACATGTAATGGCAATATTCGCTTCCTATCATCAATACTATTTAATTAATTATATATGATTTATGGTCGTTATGAGTATAAGAAAAGACGTCTGGTAAGTGGTTTGGAATTTATTGAATAACGTGACATATTTATCAGTATATATGTTTAAACTAAATACCGGCACATTCAGTTGTAGTATATAATCAGTATATCGTTAGGAAAGGACATGTAAACAAATTGAAAGCAATATTTAGTATAATTGGACGCAGATTTCCACCACTGTAGCCGGCTCCGTGGCGTAATGGTTAGAGCGCTGGCAGGAATACGTCATACCAAAAGATGTTAAATGATGGTAGTTGTTGTCCAGGGAAGTATACAACCATCGCTGGTCGGCTCAGAGTCAGCACAACGTGTCTGAGTGGGATACCCATGTTCAACTGCGACATGTGGTATTTCAAGTGCTAGCACTATAAAGACTGGTGTAAATCAGACTAGTACAAGGAGACAATAATATTCATCGCTCTCCAGCTCCATGCTGTGAGACACATGCGTCACAAGGAAGAACGAAATCAGCGACTGTCAAAGCAGTAAACACACACCACACACACACACACACACACACACACACACACACACACACACACACACCGCACTACTGATGATACTAGTTTGATTAGTTGAAATACGAGATAACGTATAATGACGAGCCAGAAATATATGACACAGTTTGTAACAATACACTTATCTCACTGAGTCTTATAATGATTGACACTGTCAACATAGACAGAAACGTGGAAATTTTAAGTAGAAATTGATAGACTCTTCAGACTAACTACAGTGCTATATACACGCAATGCGCCACGCGTCGACTCTGTTTCACAAATAGAATAAGTAGTTAGAATCTTATATTTTAAGAAAAACATTCAGAATCAAGTAAATCACTATTTATTTGCAATAGTAAACTTGGAACGACAACTATGTTAAGTTTTCAATCTGATTAGATCATGAAAACTTTAATTCGTTTCTCGTACGTTTTTCCTTAGATAATTTAAATTACGAAGAGTGAGTTTTGTAACTTTAATTAATTAAATGACTCTACAAGAACCCAGGTCACGCGATCCGATTTGTTGTAGTTTCCGAGACCGGTAGTCTTAGTGTGTAATTAACTAAGAGGTAGTTCATATAGCAGAGTATTTTCGAGATTAAAAGTAATGTCAAATTATTGGACAGATGACGGATCACAGGAAGATATAACATGCTGACAGACATGAATGCAACTCGCACGACTCCAATGCACAATTAATTGATATTATTTCCAATTTATCTATTACAGTTAATGAGCATGGAATAAATAAAAAAAGAAATATATAACATCCAATGAACGGTAAATCATACAAAGAAACATGAAGGTATTAACGCAATTTCAGGTCTTTTCATATTACTAAGTTCGTGAGTCACAGCATGTACGTTTTCAGTATGTCAGTACAAAGACGTCATTCTTTCTAGGACTCGTATATTGTGTTCGTCGCTATTTGGAAAATGCAAGCATATGTACTTTCCTAAGGTATTACCTGGATTACGTTCATGGACTGTTGAGTAGAAGTAGGTGAAAGGAACAAGAACGGACGTGTCCATCTGAACTGAAGTTAACCGTCGATGTTAGAGTGGACTTGGAACTGATCAACTAACTTGACTGATCGACGTTGGGTCTGACCTCAATTCTATCCCAATTTCCCATGTGACGTTCAGATAGCAACACACTGAGAAGATAGTACATGTATTGACATAATGATATATCAAATTGATCTAATTAAATACTGTAATGTCAAAGTATCAATTTGAACTCGACACCTAGGTTGTATATAAATAGGTTTTATCGACATACAGTAGGTACTACTTTAAATGTTATAGAAATTCATATATTTTATACACTTGTCTTAATGTATGACCTAGAAATCCAAGACCATTCCTCAAGCCAATATTCATATAATATGGTATTATGTAAATATAAAAGGATATGATGGCTCTACAATAATCGGTTGAGTGGCTTACGATGTAATACATTTAAATGGTGTTATTGAGGTCAGGAACTGGTGCTTGTAACACGTTTACACTACGTAACTAAGAGATCAATAGGTCTCGTCCGGCATTTGATCTCGGTCGGCAGCCAACTTAGTAACAACCAATGTCTCGACAGATCGTTTGAAGACCATCCGCATCAATTACTAGTAATTGAATCTATAACCCTATTTGGGGGATCTGCTGGTAAATTTACTTTAAAACATAATTATCATATAAAAGGGCATGTTTAGCAATTTTGGCGATATTGCGTGTTTGAGTTCAGTTTATAGATATAACGGAGGGTTACTAATCGATTAGAACACTATTGGACATCGGTCAAAATATCCATTCACTGGAGCCAGACTGTCCGCTAAAAGGCACTGATCATGATGTTTACATTACATTGATATTATCATAGTGGTAAAATTGGACCGTTACTTGGACCGTTATGATATTATTAAATCAAATTACTAGAGTTGTCTTCATTGTGTGGACATTAAAACTAAGCACGCTGAGGTAAATACATAATAGACGTCTATGGGTAGTTGTCTCATTAACCGTGTAATGAGCTAATTATTTTTATAAAATGATATAAAGTGCATATACTTGAAATTATAGGTTACACACCAACTCTATATGTCATGAGTAATCATTAAGTCTTGCAATTAATATACACAATTATGTATATACTCATTTATGTATACCAGTATTCTATTTTCTGATATCTTCATACAATTTGCTGTCAGGTTAGATTTTGACTAATAAGTTATAGTGTATTATGAGATACTCCTTGTTTTTTTCACATGTATCTATACATGTCAATGACATACATTGTGTTGGTATGTGCAGTGTTCTTCTCGTGGATTACTGTACATGTATAATCAATGATTTATGTTCCCTAGATTAGCATCAATCCCATACTACAGTATACATGAACGACCTTAGCCAAGACTTGGCAGATTCAAATTCAATCAAAAGAACATCGGAAACGATATCAATAATCCATTAGATGTATGAAATGATTTAATCCAATATGACAGTTTAGAGAGACTTACATATGCTAGTTCCCAACGAATGCCTTTCTCTATTGAAGTGTCTCGTGTCTAAAGTGTTATAAATGTACTCCATCGCGCGCTAATGTATAGATCCTAAGCTTATCCAACTCAATCTGCTAATCTATCTTCCTATCCTACCCTTTGGTCGATACCATACTTGCCTCAAATAATATCGTCTATTCTAGCTCACATACAATCCGTTGCATTATCTTATATCTCGTATTCTGCTAACTTTCTAGTTCTATTATATGTTGTCTCCTATTACATACACTCTTCTATTCTATTCCCTCTACTTAATACTATATAACTGTATCTAAGCAGAATTGTACTATTCAATTACTAGTAGTGCATTAATTTGTGCTGTTTATTGTCATAGGGAATGGATTAAATAATGATATTTTGTATTGGTTTTGCATTGGTGGATTTCATATTGCTGCTCAACGAGGCTCCCAGAACAGTTCACCCACGCGAGAACAATTATTGGTTTTATAAAGTTGGGACAGGAACTCGAATAGTTTTAAAGCATTCAACATTGAATCTAGATATACTAGCATTGTCTGTGTCGCCTCACACTAATTAAACACAATACAGACGGGTATAGTAGGTATCTAAATAGTCTATATTCTGTAAGATTATTGTAATTGCTTCCACATCCCTTAATACTGCATCTTCTAGTTCTATTAATTCACTGTCTGTCTGGGAACTCTTTCTGTATATTGAAACACTATACGGATAATTGATACCAAGCTGACACTACTGATGATATATGTATGTGAACGTGCCGGTTAGTGTTAAATGAAAGTACGATTTGACAATCGCAGTGGCCATCATCATAGTGTCTCCAGCCTCCATGATGCGAGCCACAATGTATCCTACTAACTACGATGGTGGTGAAGTACAACTGTGATATCGGTGACTCAGCACACTCGCCTATGGCCCTGTCCAGAGCGTGCCAGATGGACACCGACCAGTTTAGTTGATGACACAGCGAACATTGAACAGAGTGGACAAAATACATAGTGTTCAAGCTTGTGTTTTCACATGATATCAGTTTGATACAACAGAACAGAATTTTATTCTCATTAAATGACATGGAGAACATACATAAAGTATGATTGTACACAATATGTATTTGCAAGTAAAGATACGTGAATAAATGATAGAAATATTGAAATTAATTGAGTAAACGCATGACAACATTTCTCATATAATGGTCATATAATACTGAATTTGGTAAATGGGTTCGCAACACTGATATTATGCGAGGCTCTGCCGAGCAGAATATCATTTTGCCAACGAGTTTAATAAATTCAGTCATTTATGAACACGAATGTCAGATTATATTTATCACATAACTGTAGAAATTATTGTAATATCGATTTTCAGTCACAAACACTATAATAGACAAATGTCTTGGGAACTGGGTTAAAGCACGTGGACACAATATAGTTTCAAGTAAATGTGTACATATTAATAAATGTAATTGAAGAACTCTTTATTTGACAAATTAAGTCCAAAAAAGAAGTTCTAATAGAGGTCCAAAAAGACTTTTATATCGCGTATGAATACAATCATTAAAATCTATTGTGTTATTGCACTAGTGAAAATATGTATATTTATAGAATGCACTCCCAGACTATATTATGTGATAAATTTACTTATCATGCATTTCTGTTACGTATGAGGATAAATAAATAGACGGACAGACAGAAAGCTAGATAGACACACGGCCAGACAGCCAGCTAGACGAACGGACAGGCAGACACGTGTACAGGTAGACAGATAGAACTATAAGCTGTATGGACACCTACATACTCAGGAACAATTCACTAGAAAATAGCACGCCAGGTTTCAGCCCAGTTTTCAAATAGCAGGTTATTAAAACAAGCAGCATACCACGGAGCAAGACAAAAGCAATCAACATGTTTACGATCTCATACACGTTCAAAGAGGTCATTTCTTTATGTAAGTTGATGCTACATGACATGAACATATGTCTAATGAAACCGGAATCTACCATGCCACAGTGACATTCCATATAGATTGCAGTTTTGTGGAACTAATTCTAACAACAGTAAAGCGTGCAGTAGGTGTGTTTTGTAGACAACGTTGCCAGATCTATAGCATCTTTATCCCGAACAACACGATCCAATTGCTTGGCGAGGCAATGTTATAAGAATCTTATAAGAACTTTGATTTGAAAATAGATATAAGCTAGACATGCCCGCAGTGATGGAATAGCCTTCTTAATACGATCGTAAGTATTCGCCAAACCTTCCACTAAGAGTAATTGGACACGCATTTTCAAGAAGACCGACTGATACCCACAATACTGGAGGAGTCTTCATAGCACTCAACATAACAGCAAGCTTGTCCATTAATTAGCTCGATTAACCCGGTCTCTTAAGTCTTTATCATGTGATGGCATGTACCGAGTGTTTCGCTCTGTAGCTGTGATGGCTCGTGTAGTGCATTAGCATATAATCTACACGAGCGTATCTACATCCAAAGTATGTCCGAGTGCATTTGTCATAAATATCGATCAATTTACATGATAGAATTTGTGTTTACTTAGTTTTCCTACACCTGGTTCGTGATTCCTAACTAATCTATTTAAGGTAATAATCTTTTCAGAAGTTGAAGATAGTGTTAGTGATTATTAGATTATTACCTATCGTGGTTAGTTACACGTTAGCCATCTTTAAGTGATGACGGTCACCTCCCATGTGTAGTCACCTCCCATAACGATCATTAGTAATCTAACTGCAAGATTCCAAAAAGTAAACCACAGTAAATCTAAACGACAGGATTAATTCTCTTGGGAAAATGTAGAAAGGTCAAAGTTCACTAACGGTGATCATGTTTCGTGAATAACAGATGACCTGTTTGATTTTTGGTGACAACCCGAAGACACTAAATAACGATTTGGAATATACACAAATCACAAGCGAAGTATGGCAACATTTTTGGCTGACTTACCCTTCAATAATGCACAACAACGTGGGGAACGCCGTTTTGTCTTGGAATGTGTCAGTAGAAACTAATGTAGTATATTCACAATTAACGCCAATAACATAATGTCAGTATCTCGGTCAAATCAATCCGAATGTAGTGAACACAGAAAGGGACCGCATAAAAATAGTGAAAGGTCGTTGGAAGATTTTATCGTTGTCTGATGGCTTCAGCGCGACCAGTGCACCAGTTAAACTAACCTTAATAGAATGCATGCATTAAGTTGGTCAGAGAAAACGTAGCAAACATGGTCTTATTCCAAATCCAGGCCACAGGTCCTTTGTGCAAACATTTCCAGGAATAATTGCCACATGATGGTGACAAGTTGGTACAATAACACAAGATAAGAGAGCAATTGATTGCCAGGGAGAGCGGACTTGCAATACATCATGGAAAGGCATTGGCACCTCGTAAAAATAGCGTAAATGAGGCTATGTGAAATGATCATCAATATAAGTTAATTAGGCTGAAACGTGCATTCAATGTACATGTGCATATATAATAAGAGCATAGACATAGTATTACCTATTTAACCCTCTGCCTGCTGGATTTGGTACATACACTGCTCTTTAGGCCATCTCCGGTTGCCTACAGCATGGAGAGGGTTATGCACGTGGAAATAATGCACGTGGAAATAATATTATATTTTAATTTTAATGGATAGTCATTATTTAAAACTAAAGTAGATGCATTTCAACAAATGTAGGCTTACTATTTAATTTTATTCACATAATATGTGCAAACATGTAAAATAACATTTATTTATATAGTATTTAACATTTAACATAGTATTTATTAACGTTTTACCAAATTATCTTGAAATAACCAGTAATATGAATGCAATTCGAGTAAGTTTATGATAACAAGCAAGTATACAGATATTTCATGTATCATGTTGACTAATAACTATGCAAATTAGGGAGCTCGGATCGTGTGTGACATCATGACGTTTGACGTCATACTACTATTTATAGATGCTACTATATGGAAATAGTAAACAAGATGACAATTACGATCGGAAACTAGATGTGCTAATCGACGGCATTTAATACATGTTTACAATGTGTAATAAGAATTATTCTTAGTTGTTTCTTTTCCTTTGGTGTATTTATCAGCGAGTGAAGCGATTTACAATATTTACTGACATATATGTATTCCTACGCGTAACTTTAAAATGTTGATTCAGACGTTGATGTTTTCTTCTTATAAAGAAGTATTTAAGTTTGACATTAGATGATACAGAGATTATAAACCTCGTGTCTTAGGCATAATATCTGTATTAGAAGCTCGTCTAATACAAATATTACCCCTAAGTGCAGGATATAGATGATATCCAAAGACACTCGGTTAATAATCTCTATATATGTGTAAATTAATGAGGGACAAGATGCCTGGGGTGGGCTTTTTGCCTCCTTCATTTGGCGTCTCATTCCTGATAAACTTACACAATATATATATATGACATGGTTCGTTCTTTCGTATACTCATCCTCTGAAACTCATTGTAATAACCTACTGACCGCCTTTGAAGTATGTTATATAGGCATTGGTCTGGAGTATGTCAAGTAATGTACGTTGCCTGTGCTATATAGTTGGGAGGTATAGTTGTGTGTTAGTGTGCGTGTATGTGTTGGTTGTGTGTGTGTGCTTAGTGGTTGTGTGTGTGCTTAGTGTGTGTGTATGTGTTGGTTGTGTGTGTGTTCTTAGTGTGTGTGTATGTGTTGGTTGTGCTTAATGTATGTGCTTATCACCACCTACTCCGATTTGTGCAGTTACTCCTATTTTTATTTTATTTTATTTTTAAACAGCACTCCGAATGCTGTGCCCCAAAAAATCTACGATTTTTAGCTAATATGTCCACAATTTCTTTTTGGTGTTTTAAAAGTCTGTATAGATACATGTATACCTTCAAGACGCAGTCTATAAACAATGAAATATCTCTGAAAATGATATAGAAACTAATCAGTAACTGTTGCCGGAGATCCACTCTAAAGCCTAGTTCCGTTGTTCAACTTGCGTGCGGCCTGTGCGCATGTATACGGTACAACCGCCGTACAACCAATCAGAGCGTCGTTCGATCCGCGGGAATCGCATAAAAGCAGGGCCTTTGTCTTCCATCAACCAAAAAGACGTTAAAAGATAGTAGTTGTCCCCCTGCTTGGCGCTCAGCATTAAAAGGGAAGTATACAGCAACGGCTGGTCGGCTGAGAGTCAGCACAAAGTGTCTGAGTGGGATACCATTTTGTTTTGTTTTTGTTAGTGGATTGGGGTTTTAAGTCGCTTTCAAGATTATTTTACTTATATCACGACTTGTCAGTTTAGGGCAGGAGGAAACCCGCAA
>JAUTBT010002333.1:0-10161 GCA_032361225.1 Lepetodrilus schrolli
TGTGTGTGTGTGTGTGTGTGTGTGTGTGTGTGTGTGTGTGTGTGTGTGTGTGTGTGTGTGTGTGTGTGTGTGTCTTCAAGGACAATAATTTCTTCTTTTTTACTGTTTCCACAAATTTGTCTGCAGCACATCACCTCTCTCGTTCGGGTGTTTCAAATATGTAATAAGTCATTATGGCATCGGGCTAAATATTTATCGTGGCCAAACACGTCTTTTTAAAAGTGTTATTTGAATCTACTACTGTGCGTATACGGCGTCACCTTCTTGTATTCAGTCTTACCCAGCTACTGAACGATTAGATGCACATACATTCAGTGGATGAGAAGCATGAGCTACTCGATATGGTGATAGTAGTTAAACAATGTCACACCTAGGCAGCCGAAATTGCAACATAACCATGCTCAGTGGGGTAGCATGTGCGCGATAATGGGAAATAAATAAACCCCCAAACAAGCTCGTTTTTCACTGTTCCGTCACATTATCTCTAGTTGGGGTTCACTTGGGTGGACACATGCGATAATCCGGGGCGTTCTAATGGTGAAAGATGTGATTAAGACGTATTAACGGAAACAATCTCGTTTAATAGATTCCTACGCGACTAGGCACTGCCAGGATGCACGACGATGTTTTCATCACCTAGAACGAGACTGGGATTTGTCTTTTGAAATAATGTGAACAGATAGGCCGCTCTGGGTCACGTGACGTATAATATGATGACAAAACAGATATAACCTCGTATAATCTCTTCACAAAGTAATATATAAATGTTGTTCAAAATGAAAATAACGGTAATCCTGGGGATTTACACAAAGCATTCTTGTCGCAATATTAAAATCAGATAATACATGTAGATAAATCTCGTTGCCAAGCAACTGGACCTTGTTGCTCAGGAACAGTTGGTTGTAAATAAAAAAAATAGGAATTCGCTGCATGAAACACCTGTACCGCTACAATGACTAAGAATATGGTTATATTTAGCTAAATGACTAAGAATATGGTTATATTTAGTTAAATGACTAAGAATATGGTTATATTTAGCTAAAGCTATTCTAGTCATAGAAGTGGTTCGTGCAACACTACTTACAATTGCAGCGGGCAACGAAGGCCTGATGATGACAAGTTCGTATTACAGACGATGTTTATACATAAGAACGGAACAGAACTTTATTTCACTCATGATCAGCCTGTCAGAATATAATAATATACCAATATACAATCTCGAATCTTTTTAACTTAATGCATAACGGAACTTATTACGAAGAAAGATAATGTCCTCAAAGACCAAACAGATATTTTAGATGATTCCACACAGGTAAATATTGACAAGACCATAGACTCGAACAATATACCAAAGCTCGATCATTATCAAGCTAAGTCATTAGAAGGAATGCTTTCCTATGATGAAGTATTACAAGTATTTAAACCAATGAAAAATAACACATTTCCTGGACCTGATGGTTTCACTGTGGATTTTTTTTAGTATATTTGGACAGATATAAATAATTATTTAATAAAGTTCCTAAACTATGCATACCAATATGGTAACCTATCCACTACTAAAAAAAACCCCAGGAATAATTACTTGTTTACCTAAAGGTAATAAACCAAAACAGTACCTAAAAAAACAGGCAACCTATATCATTATTAAATGTTACCGACAAATTAGCCTCATCGTCAATTTCAAACAGAAGTACTACATACAATAAGCAATGAAGATCAAAATGGATTTATCGCAGACAGATATATAGGTGAGGGTACAAGATTAGTATATGACACTATAGAATATACCGAATCCATGCAGATTCCAGGCCTACTACTCCTTGTAGATTTTGAAAAGGCGTTTGATTTTGTTGATACATGTTAAAGGTATTAAATTTCTTTGGCTTTGGCAAAGGTATCTTTAAATGGATAAAAGAAAAAATCAGTGGAATTGAATCTAGTGTGATAGTTAATGGTTACATTATCCCATATTTCCAAATAACACGTGGTTGCCGCCAAGGTGATCCAATATCACCATACCTGTTTATACTGTGTGTTGAAGTTTTGGCTATATTAATAAGACAAAATAATGAATAAGGGGGATTACAGTGGGAAATGTAGAATATTTATTAGCACGATTTGCCGATGACACAACCCTAATTAGCATATATGCTGTTTTAAATACACTAACTTTCTTTGAAGGTTTCTCTGGCTTGAAGGTAAATGCAGATAAAACCAAATTATTATGGATAGGAGCAAAAATAACGATTAAAACAAAAGTTATATAAAGAATGGAATTTCGATTGGACACAAAATAACTTTAACTTACTTGGTATTAAATTTGACATTGATTTGAAAATGATGACAAATCTACACAGAACAATTCTTTTTTAAATTGAAATGGAAATAAAATTATGGACATCTAGAATACTATCTCCTTTTGGGAGATATACAATACTGAAATGATTGCTATTACCAAAGTTAAATCAGTTATTTATATCACTTCCTGATCCACCTGTAGCTATGATAAACGAATTACAAAACTCATGTTTTAGGTTTGTTTGGCAAGGAAAACCTGATAGTCAAAGGAAATGTAATGATACAACCTTCAAAATCTGGAGGTATATCCTTACCTTTAATAGAACAGTCTATACAGTCTATAAAATTAGCTTAGAAAAAGCTGCTCACGGTTAAACACAAATAGATTCATTACTTCTTTCAAATTGCTGAAGAAAAAACTATATGGCTTATGGGCTGTTTATATATTCAAACAAATATAATACCCAAATGTACCAACGTATTTTGGAAAGATGTCCTCCAAGATGTCCTCCAACAATGTAAGATATTGAATAAGAATGACCAATCACTTTTATCTCAAAGTATATGCTTTAATGACAATATACAAATAAATAATCAAGCAATAAGAGTGTCTTATTTATAAATGATTTAACAAAGAATAATGGTGAATTATATTCACTTCAGGAATTTAATGAAATATACTCATTAAATGCTAACTATCTAACATATAATGGCATTTGAATGGCAATACGTAAACATATCCGACAAAAAGGATGTAAAATTAACAGGAATTTAGGTTTACCCCTCTTACCATTTAACATATTAAACAGTAAATTATTTTATCAAAACTTATTAAACCCAAAACCAATAGCAACTAAAAGTCAACGTCAATATGAAGATTTACTTTGCACAGAATTCTGAGAATATTCCATTAAACAATGGGAATGTTTTTACTTGATGGCTAACAGATGTACAGTCAGTACTGACATAAAATGATTCCAATTAAAACATTACATAACATACTAGCCACTAAATATTATTTAAATAAGATTGGCTATGTAAACTCACCTTTATGTTCTTTATGTAATGAATACCAAGAGGCTATCTACCACACGATGTGCCAATGTAAGAATTCAAGAAACATTTGGGCACAATGAAGTAAATGGTTAATCACTGCTATTAAGACACACGCATCATTAAATAATGACCACATACTTTTAGGTTACAACGGGGAAAATAATAATCCTTTAAATGGCATCATTCTCTTAACAAAACAATTTATTTACAAGAATTTCATAAGGAGTACAAAACCAAACGTCCTGCATCTACAAAAGGAAATAAAATTATACTACTGTGCAACAAAATGCAAAGCTTTCACATAATGTAGATATGATACATTGTTCTGCTTTTTGTCAACCTTCCATAATATATTGAAATATATATCAACCTTCCATAATATATTGAAATATATATCAACCTTCCATAATATATATGAAACTTAACTGCAATCCTTCAACCCACCATATGTACCATTTTATATTTATTTTCATCTTGCGTGTGTGTTCTTGCATACTGTTATATATTTACATGAGAGAGAGAGAGAGAGAGAGAGAGAGAGCGAGAGCGAGAGCGAGAGCGAGAGCGAGAGCGAGAGAGAGAGAGAGAGAGAGGGCGAGAGAGAGAGAGAGGGCGAGAGAGAGAGAGAGACGGCGAGAGAGATTGTGATTTAGACGTAAGCTTACATGTACTTACCTTTAGAACTATCTGTCGATATACCCTGTATCTGTAGAATGAAGACACACAGTGTTAGCAAAGCACTTTGAAGTAGCATTGTTGCCACCATCTTCTTTCTCGTCTATAGCGCACAAAATGTTCTCCCACAAAATGATCTATTCTTTATCGCACCCACCAGGTTTGTACTCCAGCTGTCGTAAACACGCGTACGTATGGCTTATCGCTATTCTGACAGACAAAAGGGGGGAATCTCTGGCCACGTATCACAAAAGGATCGTGACAGAAGACAATTACAATATACCGCGGCAAAAGCAATGAACTAGAGTTACGATCCTTTCGTGATTACTAGTGGACCAGTTTAATCAAATCTGGCGATCCAAAATGTCTGACTCGTCAGAAGAAAACCATTACACATTTTATAAAAGCATACTACTACTAATAGAAGATTATACTGTATTATTACCGAAGTATTTAAAATTTATGTATACGAAATTTAGAACTTGCAACCATAGATTACCTATATAAACAGGTAGATGGTACAATATAGATAGAAATAATAGAATATGTCAGTTATGTAACTTAGTAATTGGTGATGAATACCACTATCTGATATGCTGTCCATCCCTATAGTAATCTAAGACAATTATATCTACCACCATCCCTGCAAACACACAACGTTATATAACGTTATTACAACGTGGTATAACGTTGTAACAACATTATATAATGTTGTGTGTTTGCCGGGATATTACTAAATACCCATCAATCGATAACTTTCTTTCCTTAATGTCGACTAAATATTTGCCACTTATTGTTAAAACAGCAACCTTTATCAAACATGGGATGCATATGCTTCCTTGATATATATTATGTGCATATATTTTTCTGTAATTTAATGTATTTCTCCATGTCACATATGTGACTTCATGATAATAGAATTCTGTTCTGTTCTGTTCTGTTCGTGAAACGATGTGTTGCCAATGAACCATGACATAAAGAGGGCAAGCATGACTGTTTACGTCTAGAGGCACAAATAAACTGCCATAGGTCAACTTAAATAGGCCTAGATATATATATTTTTTCTCTCTCGCTATAATTATATAACATCATATATATTTATACATATATATAGCGCGATATAAATTCGTTATTCTGATGAATATAATTATTGTAAAACTATTCCTGTTGAACTATTCTTGTCGAGTTCGTACTATTTACATTACGCCAGGGTTGCGTTCAATGGAGAACACATATGCATATGTATTCTATGTATTAATACGCGAGCCGTTCAGTTAGCAATACGTATGCATATGTATGTATACATTTCAATACGGATTTGGCCTGCGTAGCGTTTTGTATGAAAACCCAAAGCATGAAGCGAATGGGACTGGACGCATGCGCAAACCGAGTTCCTGCTATATTCCTACTTACCCGTTCAGCAAACTACTAAATGTAGAGAAAAGTATTGTATTGTGTATTGTATGCATTCTCCATTGAACGCACCCCTGGCTTCTCAGTTATAAGATGTAAAGGTCAGGGCATGCTTTCCTGAAAGTCTCGTCTACACTCATGTATCATATACCGTGCTTTGAGAAGCTCTTTATAGCAACAGTTTTCATAATTAATTCCTACCTATTTATTTTGTAATATCGTTAGCTGACATTTATGTACTGCTTATCAGTTCATAACATTAAATTCTGAATTAATCTCGCCAAACTTTCACAAAAACTCTCAATATATATGGCATTAAATTACAATATATCCTCCAGAAATATGCATACGTTTATACTAGTAGTAAAAGTAAAGCAAATCTATATTTATGACTATTTCTGAAATAGAACAATCATAAAAAATTAAGTCAATCGGCGTTTCGTCAGTAGAATACTGACATAATCAGGATCAAATTAGTACATTTATTATTAAAATACAGACGCGAATTTTGTCCATTGTAAATCTGTCGAATTTTGTTTAAGAATGTGTAGTATTCTGTTCATTATCATTCACGAATATACCATTTTGATTTATTTTTTCATGAATCGACTGTTACTAGGATTTTATCCTAAACTAAACATTTTGCACCATTAACAAAAACAACTGACGTCGCCCCTCTACAAAAATATAATACTAATGCAAACTATTTAGTGATTATTTATTTTTGGTTAAGACAAACAATTGAAGTTTTTCAGTTTACCAATCCATAAAGTATTTACGGAGATAATCTACGAAATATGAGTGTCAATGTATTTCATGCCAAACTATAATTAAAATTGATAATAAAATAACGTTGAATTATATAAATGACAACTTCCTTAACGCACTTGATTCCAGAAAGATTTCGCCGCACACGAGTGAAACTTGCTATAGAAAATTAGGTCTAGTTAGTAAACGACCGCGTTCTTTCTGATGCGAAAGAGAAAGCAGTATTATGTGATCACTGAAGAAAAGATTTACTAAACGATTTATTAAAAAATAGATAAAAAAAAAAGAATGTCTATGTACATTAAACTATAGAATGTCTGGGTTTAAATAATTACGACGGTTCGTCGGACCATTGCCGACATCATTTTGCAGTTAACACAGTCTATATATATATATATATATATATATATATATATATATATATATAAAACGATAGACATTTTACTTTTGTTCACTAATCAGAATGACAAAATATTTATTGTTACGAATTGTCATTCGCTAATCTAACCAACCAATCGGCATGTCGACCGTATTTTATGCAGTTTTCTCGCTCGCTGATGTCGTATAAACGGCATGGCTAAAGTTAGAACCGATATGACTCATCTAGAAGTAGAACAAGGACATTATACTGGTATTATTAGAAGTGAATGCACATGCGTCTTATGTAATCGTCATCTTGTAGAGGATGAGTTTCATTTTATTAATCTGTCCATCGTATACAGGACTTAGAAAACACTACATTCCTAACAGGTATGTAACTCTGTGCCCTCTACACATGTTTGCAATACTTATGTCAACTCAAAACAAATATGTGTTGTCTAATTTACAAGTATTTATTCACAAAGCCTTACAATTAAAGCGCCAATTATTATCCACCAATGGAAATAATTAGCTATATACTGTGTTATATTATATGTACCCTACCTGCCACCTGTAATTGTAATTAATACATACATGGGCCAGTGGCCTACATTACAGTAATACAGAATTGAATTGGAATATTTCACTTCAAAGCCACTGCGATGATAAAACATTGAATAATAATGATGAAAAATTCGGAAGTTGGATATTTTTCCCCACATTTGACACACACGACAATACGTTCATTAATTCAGGAGAGTTTCAAAAGCATAATCTAATGATGTCATTAAACGAACGTGCATCTAGTTCATTCATCAAGTTAGAAAACGTGGATTACATTTATATAAGGTATACAATTGAATGTAGCTTTTTTAATTACACAATATCCTAAATATTTCTGACGAAGTACACCTCAGTAAAAATAATATATATTAAATGCTTCCATTCACTGTCTGTGATGGTCAACATTGTTTTTGTCTTTTCTTTTACATGAAACAATATGTATAATACATTTGATTTGTGTACGGAAGTGTTGTTTTCAACAGGTTCGATTTTTCATTTTATTGTACCAGATTGTGATTGAAGCATACCGTGTTGACTTTGTCGAGCAACTGACTATCCTTAATTTTTGTGTGTACCATCCTCGAGAATTATTAATAACATTCAATATGAAATCAACGCAATAAAGAACTAAACAATACATATGCAGTTATGCAAATAGTTATCTGCATACGATCTGATGTATTTCTTCAAGTCGGAATATGTAGATCAGGAAAGAAGTCTGACATAAATCTAACTGGCAATGTCATAATGGGCCCCATGTCTACAGTAGCTACAGTTAATTGTGAGTCAAATTATAGGGACGCTCTACAAATATTGGTCTGGTTGCACGAACCACTGTTATCGCTACAATAGTTAACGATACTGTCAAGTACTGTAGTCGATAAACGTGGTTCATGCAATGGACTGACATTAGTAGCAGGTCTCTAAATTGGGGCTGTAAGTGGGTCACGTTTATTTTTCGAATTTCTAAGAATTACCCAGAATCTCCCATGTTCCGGTGGTAGCCAAACACAAGTACTAGGCTTTAGGTTGACTAAACTCCAGATAAAATCTTAATACGCCGTTACTATTCAAATCAGAGATGAATCATGTTGTTCAGCATGGTCCGCACGTGATAGATCGGTGTACAACGTAAGGTACGTAAATATAACAACAGCCACGCACATGTCACCGTCTAGGTTATCACCAGAATCTTGAAACCGGATATGTCTAAAATTAGAATTTGACCCACTTATGCGCGCTATGTTGACTTACCATCAATTGTAGCTACAACCTTTCTGAGCAACGGAGCCATGGCCATTACCGCAACAAATGCTCCCAAATCATGTGTAGGACTCATGAACATATTTTGTAAGTTAATATTTTTAGAACCATAGCTACACATTTGTTGAATAGTTTACACCTTTTATACTAAGCTCATTAGGTATCTAACTTGCTATGTCTTTCATCTGCTGTTTGATCTGGCAGTGTGTTGGTGGAAGATTATTACCAAAAATTTCACAAATACAAACAATTCACACGAGTGCTCTCAAAATCTCCGGCTTACAAAATATATACTAACAGAATGTCTATGTCCTATAACTTAGACCTAGCGCAAGAACACACAGTAATCTATAATCTACTAGCCGTACGTACAGATTATACCGCTCAATTAAGAGAAATATACACTTGTGATACTGATAGACCAGTTTACGTTATAGATAATACTTAGACAACGGATACACCTGAGAATAGGGCTTGAAGTATTCAAAAGCCTATGCCTTCCCAATATACGGTTACGTTTGCGAAGACCACTTTGATTCCCGGACAACCTCCACCATGGCTTCCGACGACTCTACCCGGCCCGTGGCTGTCTAGACTAGCGTCTCTGAACACCGCAGTGTCAGACAACTTCAATCTACCACAGTTACACCTTCGGAGTTAAACAGTTTCACCACTAAGTACCAATACCAATTGTATTGTAACACATGAAACACTGCTAGGTTCACCACCCTTAATCCTACTTCACTTACTACGCCGCAATCGCCTTCCATTCACAACCAAGACACTTCGGTGAGATTCTCTATATGCCTCCTGGATAGTCCCAATCAGTCGACGTGTTGTTGGTCATTCTCGGACGCCAAGCTCACTTCATCGTTCTTGGCCAGCAGCCAATACGTCATCATAGTGCCTTTACCCTGGAAATACGACCAGACTATACAGCAGTATATAACACACAGTTGATGAAGCATCGCGCGCACACACACACACACACACACACTTTCTCTCTCTATCTCTCTCTCTCTCTCTCTCTCTCTCTCTCTCTCTCTCATATAACATTTTTAATACATAGTAGGCGTCTTCGGGACTTAAATAATGTTCAAACAACATCTTGTCCCCAAGTTGAAGAGAAATTCGAAACCGATCATCTGGTAGAATGGTTCCCTGCCATGGGCGTAGCTTCATATATGCAGTGTACTCATGTGAGTACACTTTCTAAAAAGGACATACATTGACATTATGTTATTTTTCATTAATTTTGTATTTAATTATATTAAATTTAAGATTGAATAGGTTAGGCCAATGCTACATTAAATATCTTAAACGCAACATATGATGACCGGTAATCACCATGTACCGGTACTTATGATGTTGTTTTGGTTTGAAGTCTCACATACATGTAGCAGAACAGAACAGAATTTTATTCTCATAGAATCACATGTAGTGATATATGGGAAAAGAAATAATAATGCTTGTACAATAGAGGTTTGCAAGTTACAAAATAAGGATATCTGGATAGTTGATAGAAGTGCTAAAAAAAACCCATAAGACTAGTGAATTTAGAGATTGATGGATATTTACATTTATAGTACAATGTATGCTGGTACGCGTGATCCTGTTACTATTTGCAATGAATGGCCCATTAAGATAAAATAATGAATGGGGCCCATTAAGATAAAATAATATTCACTCATCTCCCACAGACAGTTTAGTGTTTACATAGTAAGTTACATATTCTATCATTGCGATTTATTTTAACCATCTGCC
>JAUTBT010002334.1:0-10160 GCA_032361225.1 Lepetodrilus schrolli
TGTGGTGGGTTGGTGTTTGGTTCAGGTAGTGTCTGTGGATGTGGTGGGTTGGTGTTTGGTTCAGGTAGTGTCTGTGGGTGTAGTCGGTTAGTGTTAGATGAGGTGGTGTTTGTGGCTTGATGTGTAGAATGGGTGGACGGAGGGTAGCGAGGTCGCATAATGGGGTAATATCAAGCTATAACAAACATGTGCTAAGGATGTGAAACAAATTCTGGCAAAGTCAACAAGACCCACTTTCTATATAATGAATACCATCTTGTACGTAATGATCAACTATGAATGTTAATATACTAGTATTGTAATATATTAATAATCCCGAAGAGCCATGAGCATGCTTTCGAGCGTGGATTTGGCGCAATATACATGCCATATTATTATTATAATAATTAATATCGAAACCTGTAAAAATATCATTCAGAACCATACAATGTCTTTTGATATCTTTGTATATTTTATGAGATGACACTATTCACACATTGTAATATTTCTGTGGCTACTAATGGTTAGAGGAAACACTAACTGTATATCACTGTTCCAGTCTACCCATATGGGTATCTTGTAGGATGAGATTGAATTGCGAGTGCTAACCTTATAGAGACTGAAATGGCGTATTGTGTTGAATACTGCTTCCAGGAGAGTTACGGTGAAATACGTGCACAGTGATCCATTTGCCGCGATAATAATGGTGCGCTATGAGCAAGCTTGAATCGGGCATGGATTTGGCGCAACATATAAACGCGTAAATTATTGTAATCTGAGGATGACACTTTGTGATGATACATCTGTAAGCAGCCAGACCTCTCTGTGTTGCAGGTAGCGACAGACAGACAGGCCAAAGTGCATGTCCTGCTCGACCTGCTGCCTCTGAAGGGATCTCAGGCCTACGAAAGGTTCTGTGACATCCTCCATATCACCGGTCACCTGTTTTTGGCCGACTACTTGCGGGAAGAGGGTATGTATACGCACCGTTGCGACAAAAGGGGCCCGTTCCACAGAATAGTCGTAGCGCCACGAGAGTCGTACCGCCTGTACGTTAGCATGGAGATGCTAGTTAAGGAGTTACGACTATAGTAGAGCTGCAATTGTTCGGTGGAACGGGAGGCCAGGACCCAAGATTAAGACACTATTCTTGAGTAAAAATTCATGTTCAACTCAAGGTTTTGTTTACAAATCTACAAATAAAATTTGAGCTGGAGCATGAAATCGTACTCAAAAAGTTTCGTAATCTAGGGGTCGGGTCTACATCGATGACACAATGTAATAGTATCAAGGAATGCTATAGTGATACCAGATCCCGAGGTTACGAAACTCTCTGGAGTACGATTTCATACTATTCCCATTTTGTGCCCAAATTCCAACGCAAAACGTGAGGCGTATGAACTCGTATTCATGCTCGAGGCTTATAATATAGTGATGTAATAGTATACTGCCACCCGTTTCACAACAACATCCTAAATTACGAGATAACTTTATGACATCAGTTTACCACCTAATAAGTTAGATGTCGATTTAGGAAGTAATAAGACTCGTGACGTCGTCGTGAAACACTTGTTACGAGGTGATAACCTTTAGGACTGGTTTATGAGTTCCTACGTAGTTAGGAGGCCGTCGTGAAACCGGAGCCAGTACTGTAACGACAAACCTATACTGTATAGACCTACCCTAGTCCTGGCAATATTTTCGATTTTTAATGATTTTGTAAACAGTTTTGGCGACTTAAATTTTTTTTCGAAAGAATTGCCACGAAACGTCTTTGACAAGGACTATGGCCTACCCAATAGTGACACCAAACTATAGTGTCCAGAAATACTCTGATACTACCAAGTAATGGACCATATGTGCATCTGAGATGAATATTACTGATTACCATGGGTATTCATATATAGCAGTTCATTGGAAGTATTTATGAAAAGGTAATGTAATGTAACATGTTATTTCTATTTGTGTTACAGAGATGAAGCAAGAGGAACTTGACATCAGTGACATCTACAAACGTATTCCTATCCTATCAAGTGCCCTCAAGGATCCAGAGAAGAGTAAACTAGAAGCCTACTTAATTGAAAGGGTACTGATGGCCTACCTACTATGCAACCGTAAATTGCGTAGTTAATCCTGTAAAAATAATTACGGTATAAATTGATCTACATATTCCTCTGAGCATGAGTGAAGTTTTCATTTTATTAAAATAATTTGTTATAATGCTCTGTATATGCAAGCCAAAATGTAATAAAGCTCTATCTTATCCTTTCAATATCAACCCTCTCCCAGCTGGATTAAGCACATGCACTGCACTTTATAGCAGCTTCGTTTGCCTTCAGCATTGAGAGAGTTAATGAGTAGTTTTCTTGTTCTATTGTCTGATGTAGTTAGTATTGCCATCCTCCTATCGTTACCGTTCTCGCTATACTTGTAGGTTCAGACCGAGAGCGTCAAGTGCATGTGGAAGCGTAATGCCAAGGAGAAGGAGAAGTGGCTGGACATCAAGGAGCGCCAGCTGACGGATGCCGAGGTCTTCGAGAACGAGCGGAAAACGGCGTCGGAGAAGATCTCCCAACTACAGGAGGAGCTCCAACAGACTCAGGACATCATCGTGGAAGCCAGGACGGAGAAGCGTTCCCTGGAGCGCCTGGTGGCCGAGATGCAGATCAAGCACAGGGAGACTATGAACATTCAGATCAAGTACAACACAGCCAATGACGGAGCATTACAGCGATCAGCGGAGAAGATGGCCAAGATGGAAGCGATGTTGAAATCCATCAACAACGGAATCCGAAAAACGATCAAGTTGAAGGTTCGGGACAGTGAGCGAGAGCTGATGTTCATTAGTGAAAACGAATTCGCGTTCCTTCTGGACGATTTTGACGACTTTGTGCGTGAATTCAAGGAACTGTTGGGTATCAAGCGATCTTACGAGACGCTGTTGGAAGAGCAGAGTCTGATGATGCATCACCTTGGGTATGCGCCTGAGAAGGAAGCGACGCCAAGTTTGCTAACAGCTTTTAGAGACTTTGCTGTCCAAAACGATGAAAATATTACACAGCTCCGGCGGGAGATATCGAAATATGGTGATCAGATGAAAGAGCAAGACGGCAAAGAGAAAGATACTGAAGAGCAGGATGCTAAAGAGCAAGCCGCTAAAGCAGAAGATGCCAAGGCGGAAGATGCTAAAGCGGAAGCGGCTCAGAAAGAACAAGAAGCAGCTGAAAAGGACAAAGAAGAGAAGATGAATGCAATCAAACAGTCCAAGCTAGCTTCAGGCGCCGCCGTCTGGCAGGCAGCTATAATGAGTGTAATGCGCAAACAACTGAACGATCTTAAGATAGATGCCAGGAAGAAGACCACACAGATTAGCATGCAAGACGATGAAATTGGAAAATTGAAATCTAAACTAAAAGCAATGGAAAAACAGCTTGAGAAGGCAAACGATCGCGTTCGTGAAGTTGAATTGATGTCGGAAAGACGTCTGTCCGTGAACGGACGACTATCCGGTACTCCGGAAAGTCTGGACGGGAAGGTTGAGCCAGCAGGGAAGCACACTCTGTTTCCTCCAATCAGATTTGGTCAGATAGAACCACCGAAGGCCTACTCGCCGATTCCAAAGAACATCCGGAAGCACCACACCTCAATTCAAAAGCCATTCAACGTGGAAGGTTCCAGGATATCCAGTGCTATGAACGAAGGATTTACAACAGCGCCCGTCCGCTTGGAGAACCGGAGCAGAAATCCGGGCAGCAGCGTCCTGGGAGACCTCAAGTCTCTTCAGAACCGACATAGGACGTCTGCATACCACGACCGTAACAACCTAAAGGTTATAGGGAGGGAGGGCACTCCGCGACACAGCCAGGCCAAAGTTAGGTCCTAGAACACTGCTTGAACATGGCTAACTTCCAAAGTAACATTTTACCACCAATGTTCTGATAAGTACGTGTGCTATCATTACATGTTGGGATTTCTAAGATATTTTATTAACGCTTCCACCGGATATTATTTTCGGCAAATTGAAATATCTGATAAGATTGTGTAGACTTACGACAAATCGTCCATGCCGAATTCACTCATAGTCGGCCTTGAACTCTGGGTCCAGCTTATTTCCTGAGCCAAAACTATGAGATCCATGTTATTAGCACCAGAGAAATTTCGCCAAACCTACAGTGCCGGTGATCATGAAGATGATGTAGGCCTAGCCTACAATTACGGATATTTATAAATTCAACTAAGCCTACATCTAAAGTTAATATGAAGCACGTTATCATAATGTATACGGTACATTCATAATATATATCGCATACCAAACCCCTGTTGGTATAGTAAAGATCTACCAGCCTATAAAAACGATAGATGCAATGTTCTTTGGCGAACTATACGTAAAAGACCTCATACTGCTAGAAACATATTTTTTATATATTTTCAACTAAAGATATAATTTGCTTTCTATTTTCAACTAAAGGTGTATTTTAAAACATTCAATGCCACTATCAACAGATCATATACAGTCGACCCCCGTTTACTCGGACAGGGGCGTTCCCAGCAAAATCGTGCGGGTAACTGAATTTCCGGATATCTGAATTTGACAAGTGTCTGTCAAGAGTTGTCCCCCTTTGCATGGGGATTCTTAACGATGTTAACTCAATTTGATTCCAGTGCAAATGACACTGATTATTTTCAACAGCTGTTGTAACGTAAGATAAACAATGTGTTACTTTCAAAACACTATCCCTTTTTATGTCGCCGTCTGTCTAATTTGTTTTGACTTCACAACATCGCTTGCTTTCATTATTTGCTAAACAAACAATCTAGTATTAGCAGTCGATGTTTTGTTAGTTCTTTTTTCGTCCGGTTATCTGAATATAGATTGTACCTAATTTGTCTAATAGGTATCCGGATATGACAGACCGGAAACGGAAACCAAATTTCCGGTTATCTGAGTCATTTTATATAGAAGATAATTGGTTCCCAGTAAAAAACGTCCGGATAACGAGGGAACCGGATATCTGAAGTCCAGTTAAACGGGGGTCGACTGAAATATAATTGGATATGGTTTAGTATAATCTTATGAGATAGCTAAAGACAATTATACCATTACATACTGGTATATATAATAATAATGGTACATATATATATATTGTATAGTATAACTCTGCTACGTAACATTTGACTAACACCACCGACTGACGAAGGGCTGGCCAATTAATACCCATTTATAGGAAGAAGAAACCGTTAATGTTCTTGCCATACATTGGCGGTAGCAAATATACTCAACAAAAATAATGTTGAAATTTGTAGAACGTCAACACGTGGACATGCCTTTTGTGTTATTTTGACCGCGAGACACTAATGAGTGTCGAGGTTGTGTCAAGTAGGTAGAATGTCACATACTAAGTATTCATCAACGGCGGACAGTCCGAATTAGCGATAACATCGTGGTTTCTGTTAAATCGAGCTGAAAGCAGGACCAGGGTAAACGGACGTCGTCGTAAACATTTTGCCACTAGCTACGTCACGGAGGTCGACATTCGGTTTAGGCAGCATTATGATGTGGGCAGCCATATCATATCGCATACGGGGAAAACAATTATGGTTAAAATCCAGATGAATTTATCGGACCTGTTACACGTCATACAAATAAATTATGAGCTGTAACGCCATTTCCCAGCATGACAATGCCAACCACAATAGATCACGTGTTAGCATGGTGCCTTCACAATAACCATACACAGATTCTTCTAGGGCCCTACAGAGTGCCAGAATTCAGCGAAAAGAATTATAGGATGAGTTGGAACAAAGCTTGCTTCAACGTCACCGTCGGCCTAGACGTTATAATTACTGGTTTGCCCCCTCTAGAATGAGTGAACAAACATTGCCCATGCTAATCTCACTAGCTCCATAGAAAGGTGGTGCCAAGCAAATCTGAATACTGATAGTGGACAAACATAATTGTATTGACATTTCGTGGCCTTGACCTTTGTTCATACCCATGACATATTCACAATCATAATGCATGTTTGCATACTTAGTTGCTTAAGTAATCGATGGTTAATTTGACCTAATAATATCGTCTATGCGTTTCTTTTTTTTAAAGAGTATATAAAAGCATATCTATTACCTAGAATATACATACTGCATAGAACCTAGAATATAATGCACTATTGCATTCACCCGGTTAAATGTGACCAGCGAATCTTAAAAGAAGTCTTAATCCATCCAGTCTTTGTGTATACATGTACATGTACAATATACAGCTAGATCGCATAATTAAAACAGTAATTTTCGTGACGTTTCCGCCGTTGACAAGCATCACGATCACGGTGCTATTATAATGGCTTCATGCAAAGATTGCTGAAACACCAAAAAGAAAAAGCTGAGAATTGGAACCATTAATACCATAATGTGTAATTCATTGACGATGGAGACTTAATAATAACAATAATAATAACAACAACAATAATAATAGCAATAATAATAACAATGATAATAATAATAATAGATTTATATAGCACAAGGAAATGCTGGCAGTGGTAGTTAGTAAAGCATTAATCCTTTTGTAGAGTGAACAGGTGAGTCATAAGCATAGTTTTGAAAGAGGAATAGCAAGGACACGTCCATAACTAAGTGAACAGGCATATTGTTCTCCTATTAGACCGAATATATAATTAGCTGTATCAACTCAAGGCAATAATTATGCTAATAGTTGAAACCTATACATGTGTATGCATATTATTTGCATATAGGGCCTACGTAACGTGTTATGAGTCATACCATGAGACACCATCGATCATTCTATTCTACTTGCAACTCTCAAGTCACGGGTGGGTGTTACCGGAGATGCCTTAGCATGATTTGCATCCTATTTATCAGAACGATATCAGTCTGTTGTCATCGATGGAGTAAGATCGAAAAAGTGAACTAAAGTGTTGTGTGCCACAAGGATCTGTCCTCGGCCCAATACTTTTCACCATTTATACCTTGCCAGTTGGAGATATAGCAAGAGAACATAACCTCGGCTTTCACCTGTATGCCGGTGACACACAGCTCTATCTTTCGACCATTGATCACATCATGTCGTTGGTACTTTTAACACAGTCACAAATTGCATTGATGACATCAAATGTTGGATGACTAGTAACTTTCTCAAACAAAATGATGATAAAACCGAGCTACTCATCATCAGCTCCAAACAAATGAAGTCCAAACTACAAGTCCCTGAACTGAAAATAGGTGAATGTATTGTTGACCCAAACTCGCGCGCCCGAAATCTAGGTGTGATTTTCGACTCAACTTTCAGCCTAGATAACCATGTCAGCAATATATGTAGAAATGCATACTACCAAATCAGGAATATCATTCAGATCAACAGATATGTAGACAAAGCATCCATCAAGTGCCTTATCCATGCATTCGTTAGATCACGATTAGACTACTGCAACAGCCTTCTGCATGGCACCCAGCAACACCATCTGACAAATTACAGTGTGTACAGAATGCAGCTGCCAGGTTCATTATGCACACACGTTTGCGTGAGCACATAACACCTGTACTCAAAGAGTTGCACTGGCTTCCAATTCGACAGAGAATTGTTTTCAAGCTGCTAACATTCGTCTACAAATCTTTACATGGCCTGGCTCCAGTCTACCTACAAGAACTCATTGCTCGTTTCAGACCTGAGCGTACATTGAGATCTGCTGATTAATTACAGCTAGTGGTGCCATCAACCTGCAGAGCAGCGTATGGCGACAGAACCTTCAGGAAAACAGGTGCTGTCCTGTGGAATGCTCTACCATCTGATGCCCGAATTTTTTATGATGTCAATACTTTCAAATCCATGCTGAAAACCATCCTTTTCAAAAGAGCATATGACTGAGAATCAAACAACCATGAGAACAATGTATAATATTCCACACCTTGATTCTCTAACCTATCATATCCAAAGATCATATCCAAAGATTAAAAGACATAACAGGTTGGAAATGATAGGGTGAAACAAAGTTCATCAATGTTCATCAGTTTGAAGTTTAGGAGAAACATCTAAATTGATTAGATTCAAATAATTTAGTATGGCCATTCTTGCACTAAACACTAGGCAAAATTAGTTGGGATAGGTACATGCAGGCCATTAATCTAGAATGTCTGAGAGTAAACTTCTGCTCACCCTGTCTGTCTCTAGACCTGACATGCAGAAAATATCAGCAATAAACCCCAACGACCATCAGATAACAGTTCCAAATTGTGCGAATTGTTGCAATTAACGGTGACATTTATTACAGATATCTTGCATACTACGGTATATATCTGTGGAGATTTCAATAGGGAATATTTCAGTTGGAGAAGAATAGGTGGGTTACAGCACTATACACACACGCATATCACAGTTGGTCATTTACATTAAAAGCTCTTTCGGTGCATTTTCCTAATCAACATGTCTTCAATGTGCTAACAGTGGCTCCTGACATTCAACAGTCTCAACAATAGCATATTCCAACCCACATTACCAGTAGACTTTACCAACATCACAAAGTCATTAGGCTCGTGGACCTTGAGCCATTATATTACCAGCATAAAATGTGTTTCCCATAGAACACAATCCGTTTCCTTGATCTGAACGCATTATAACCGAAACCTGACATAAATTGAAATTTTACCTGTTAAAACAAAATAATCCAGTTAACCGCAGCTAAAATTAAACCAAAGAGCTGTAATGGCATTTCTACATATAGTATTAAACTTGGTCTTGGAGGGAAAATGGCCATAAAGGGATCTGTCGTGCTTCAGAGTCGGTAAATTATTCCTGAAGTAGTCCTCCATCAAGTAAGCTGGTTATAAGTTTTTGCAGGGGCTGGCCACAGGAATGCTGACATAAACCACAGGAATTCCATTTTACACATGGAGAGCTACTGGCCACAGCTGTTGTGAAATTACTGGGATATGAAAGAAGATCTCTTTGAAGATTTCTAAGTAAGCAGTTCTCTTGTGGCTTTATTGGGTCGAGGTGCATCAAAGAACGGTCAAATGTTCTACTGTTTTCAGGTTATTGTACAGAGATAAGACAAAATATGTAGGTTTGTGATTATACCAACACCTCCATACTGTTTACCCAATATACACAACTGTATATATAAACCAATTGTACGACACAAATATACCCTTGTCAATAAAACATTAACATATCAATTGCAAGGATATATGAATAGTTTATACTGACAATGTAATACAGTAACAAAGTAAAAGAAAAAAATATTTGGGCGGTAAGTTTAACATTCTATAATTACTAAAATTTTAGGAAATGAGATATTTTCATCTATTTAACCAGTGGTATACCTCTCTCTCTCTCTCTCTCTCTCTCTCTCTCTCTCTCTCTCTCTCCCCCTCTCCCCCTCGGCAGTGAGCTCTGTGATAGCGTCTTATCAATGACACCCCAGAGTACGGGGACTAAAGCCCTGTGTGTCTAGATGATGAAGTAAACCGGCAGGTACATGTACATGTAAATTAAGTATGTAGTACGTGATTTCCACAGACAGACTGTCTTCAGACAAGAGCAATCAAAAGATTTCGTAAAGAGATGCCATAACTACTGGGACTGCCATTTTGTTCTGAATTCAAGGATTATGAGACATAGGGAGGGAATTCATGCTGTAAGTGTGTGATGGTGGGTAATGCCAGGATATGCCACGTTCTGCAGGAAAGATAGTCATTTTTTATTTGCCATAAATAATCCACATGCATGCATATGACATGTGTATAAAAAATAAATCACACAGTGCAGTGCATGGATAATTCATACATTCTAAAGCTCCTTTTAAAATATCCATTTCAAGATTGTAAATTTAATTTTAAAACTGATCCAAAATGTATATTATGTGTATGATCAGACTGATTGAAAATCCTGCCTACTACTCCACACACACACACACACACACACACACATGCACACACATACACAGGCATTATTTCCATTTACTAGGTGTAGTCTGGCGCTGACATACACACAGGTGTGTGCACGCGCGCACACACACACACACACACCAAACACATATATACACACACACACACACACAAAATAAACACACACACACACACAAAACACCTATCAAAAATATGAAACTATCGTCCACAATGACATTCACCAATGCAGGTGCAATGGAAACATTTCACAGGAATGTCATATG
>JAUTBT010002335.1:0-10160 GCA_032361225.1 Lepetodrilus schrolli
TCAACGGTATTCATATATATTTATATATATATATATATATATATATATATATATATATATATATATATCTCCGCGCATTAAAAATCGCGAGATAATAACTAAATACAATATTAAAATATTGAAAACCAGTGGGACATGCGGAAAATGTAGCTTTTTGCCCAATATACTGTGTAGACAAACCAAATGTACATACGTTCAAGTAAATATTACGCTTGACCATGGAATGTGTCAACAAACCGTGGTTGTGTGTCTTAAAAGCAGATGTAAATTGTAGCAAATGAGATCATAGTGCTCTCGTAGTCTTCAGCAAGAGAGATAGCGTTAGTCTCTTCGTGGATACGAGAGATTCGTCAAAGGGTGTCCTGTGTTCTAGGACACCACTCCAGGATATCATTGTCAACACGTGTTGCACACAGCTGGGACTTGACTCCTGTTGTTAATGATGATATCACTACAACAAGCTTACAATGGAAGCTAGTGACACAAGAAATTTATAATGTTAAATACAGCTGTAGTTGGTCGAATAATTTACAAGCCCATACCCAAAATGTGGCAAGTGTAAATAGCAATATCTAAATTTTGCATCCAATACTAGTATTTATGACATAACATGGGAATTTGGGAGTACAATAAACCCATTCTATAAATAACAATATTTTCACTAGTGCAACAACAGAATATATTTTTACAATTGTACAATTCATACGCTATATCAAAGTCTTTTGGCATATCTTTTAAAAAGAGCTTCTTGAGACTTAATTTGTCGAATATAAAGTTAAAATATTTTTTTCAATTAAGTATGCACATCTATCAACATTTATCACATAACATAGGAGTTTGGCAGTGAAATAAACCCGTGCTATAAATATACATATTTTCACATCTTTACTTTACAAGGAAAACTTTCTATCTAAAGTTTATCCTTAGATTACTATAGGATACTATTGATTCTTTGGAAAGACGATAGTCGATAAAAGTGAAACAAGTCTTACAATAGCCAAAGAAACCATTGAGATGATCGTAATGTTAAAGATAATGTTAGTTATAATATACATACTCCGTTGTTAACCATGTAACAACATATACTCAACAAAATAAATTAAGGGCCGAAGGATATTTTATGGAATAGCTTTCTGCCATACCTGTATTTCGGAACTCTGCTTGAAGAAACTGGTATTATTCTTTCCTCCAATGCGTCTGTAAGTTCTTGAAGAGTATCTGGTGCCAGTAGATGTTTGTAAATTTTTCGATATTAAAAATAATATAACGCTAACTTTTTATGTACGAACAGTCTACTGGCCCTTAGTTAATTTTGTTGAGTATATATAAAACTAACATAGTCTAATGGTACTTTCAACATTTTGGATTTCATTGCAAAATAATAAATAGTTCATATAAATGCAGTGTTTCAAATGTGCACCGGAAATGAACTGTACGTACACGATACGAGTATGTCGTAACCTGGGAATAACACTACTAGTATAAATAATTATGCGAATTAGACAGTATAATACATTACCGTTTTCCCATCGAGCTTGATATTAATGATAGAGTTGTTTTTTAAAGTGATATTTTCTAAAATAATAATGCGTATGCAGAGCTAGTCCTTGTCAAAGACGTTTCGTGGCAATCCTTTCGATTTGTAATTATTTTTGGCATTTCAAACAAAAATTGGAACTTCATTAAAAATCGAAAATAATGCCACGAAAAGTCTTTGACAAGGATTAATGCAGAACATGCTTGCATATATTAATTTAAATGGTATACATACATATCTCTTGACTAAATGTCAGTATATCCCAATAGTTTTTGATAAAGAAAGAAAAAAAGGTTATTGATGTTTTTCAAAAGTAATAGTATTCATTTCCCAGTAACAATTGATCCGAATTAGTCACTGTCGGCTGCAGATGTTCTGCGACAATGCAAAGTTACAACAACTGTACATGTACACGATTTGCAATTAAACAAACACATTCTATTTATGGGCAAACATGATCATGATTGGTGCTACTTTCACTGGGTAATCACGCCACACGTGAGTCATAGTAAATATATGGCAACACTACGCTGGTTATCAAGAACGACTGATAAGGGCATTAATGGAACCATAAAGTACTTTCATATCGAGGAACGGAGTACCTAATACACTTTGCCCAGCCGCGATGTTATCAGAATTAACTCGTGTACAAAAAAGAAGGCGTTGGATTACTGTTCCAGGATCCATATTGAATACAAAACATCGGTTCAGTAGTTACGTATAATTGTCGTAATAATAGCTCTACAGAGCTAACGTTCTTTGTTATTTACATATCCAACGTTAAATAAAGTTTCTTCTTATTCTTCTTCCCTTAAGGTATTTATCTAGATATCCTATCTGTACAAAGCATAATCTAGTAGACAACAGGTATCGACAATAAATTTATACTGCGCGTAGAAGACCACTGTTACAGTTTTGACTATTGAATGGTGAGGTTATCTAGCTGTGGTTTTCCGTTGTGATATCTGTATATAACTAGATCAATATGGCACGCGTTGTATCGGCGAGAAACAATCACGCCACAGAAACACGCCAATTATTTTTGTCTCGAGAATCTCACCTGACGCACGTCCGTAACACTTGAATGCACGGCCAATTGGGTTAACCCATTTGTGTCTGTATATCAGTATATCTGCCATTGGAATAATTAATATGATCGTATAAAGTATGTAGTTAATGGTATTCATTTATGCGAATTGAAACGAAATCGTGAAACTGGAACTATTTATTTTGTATTTCTTCAAAAGAAAACGCAAATTATTATTTTTCTTTTGAAGGTTTGGTTGGGCGATGGGGGTTGGAGGTTGGGGTGGATGAGAGGGGAAGGAATCTGGATCTGTGGGCCTTTTGTGAAAATGCTATTTGAAAAAAAAGACTTGATTGGGGGACAGTTCTGGTAGAATACAAGAATGATGGACATCGCAAAGGCGACAAATTTAGCTGACAAACGTCCTGAATGAAGCCTGCTATGACGAGCAACATCACATGCTTCAATCATTTCCACACAGAAATCAAAATATCCAATAACGTCCTAATTTTTAAAGCATATTAAGTTTAAAACTGTATCCGATCATATTCGCATGAACCAGCATGGAACCGTCTTTGAAGTATGGACGACTGAGCTCGCACGAAGTGCAATGAAGTATCACATGTGGATTTTATGATACCTCACCTGCTTTGACAGAATTCTATTTCTAGTGTCGTGCTGCGGGATCGAAACCCAGTTAAGCAAGTATGCAAATTAACATGCAGAAGCCGCTCTCACTAGATTACATACACAAACAATATTCAGCTATCAATCCTTCTGATATTTGTTTTTCAATTTCGATCTAATATGTAATTTGAAAGAACAAATATTTGTTCCGGTGGAGAGATACTGTTTGCATTTAAAATGTTGAAAAACTCGCGAAATTAAAATTAATGTACCGTCAAAGCTATAATTAAACTGTCAATATGGACTGACAATCCAGCATAGCCAGACATGCCACCAAAAACAGTGTTTGTTTTCTTAATGAAAAATTTAACCGTTTGACATTCAACATTCATTGATTTCCATTTGTCATTATATCGTACGACTAATTCAGATCGATATGGAAAGTATAAGATAACGCAAGACGTATGCGACATATGCGACATATGCGACGTATTAAGCTAAAACTAGCGCCTTACGCGTTTCAGTTGTTTTAGCGGTTGGACATTTTAGCCATATACGAGTATAACTTGTCAGAAATGGACATCCGTCGGTAACATGTTAACTATGTTTCAAGTCGATATTATTTTGACAAATTATTCATTTGTAAATTAAAGCAACCTTAATAAATATCTCGACTAAAGAACGAATTAACATGGCATCTTTAACCCTTTAAGTCCCGATGACTGATAGATCAGTTGAACATTTCACCCCCCCCCCCTTAATCCCAGTGAATGATAGATCAGTTGAATTTTTCACCTCAATTCACCACACGTGTTTCAAATACATGACCTTTTGTATTTGCATGATACAAATTTGGAGTAACTGCTAGAGAGCTGTTATTTATTCCGTAATATGTGTGCAAGTGATAAAAATGGCGCAGCTACAGAAACACCGTAGGAGGTAAGACCTATGATGTCGCCGGGCCTTACGTAGCCAGGGCACTCTAATAGGTAAAGGGTTAAAGCTACGTGGATTACGATTTTTCAGTTGGGCCTCCGTATCTGCACATGACATGTTAACCGCTGTGCAGCTTATTAGCGCGGGAGAGCGGCTCGTGTCGTCTGGCATGCACCGCCACGCGCGACGCCGCGATTGTCGCACGAAACGCCACCACTGTTTGATAATCTCCATGGCAACCGATCCGATTTAATTTTGACTCGAAAACGGTTCCGGAAAAGTTATCATATTGCGGCGCTGGCGATTCAGATTGATCACCATTGATATACCCAACGTGCTGGTGGCGGCTACCGACGATTGTTTAATCAAACATCGGGTTTGTTTGCTCCGGGCCCTTCCGACTGACGATCCTGCAGGCCGAGTCTGTATTATGGAAATGAGGCACAGAAGTTAGATGCTTGGCCGAGGCTAATCCATTGTGTTGCTAACTTGATTGGAGTCGTGGAGTTCACGTGAGTCTGGCCACCCCGTGCCCCTCCTTCTGTACAGCTGATCCCGGGGCATCCCGGACCGATCCCGACCCAGGGGATCGTGCATACCCCCCCCCCCCCCTTATCCCCATACCCCACAGCCCCTCCCCAGCGCTAACCTTTTCGTGGCAAGTAATCCGGCTCTGCTTGTCTGACGCATTTGTTTAATCACCGGCTTTCCTTCTTTCGTCCAGATTTGATAGGAACCAACGAAGTCCCGGAATCCGAATATTCATGTCGATCTGGGCGATACCGGACTCTCGTATTCTGTTTGTAATCTGTTAAACATAACCCTCAGAAAGCGACTTTCGAGCCTATAACATCAGCAATATTTCCATAATGGATTGGCAGAAGGCATAGGGACGCATGGTAATGCTTGATGCCTGGGACTCTCTATTCTAATGATTTCCACAAGGAGTGGAATTCGCATTAGATAAATCTTGCAGATACGATCTAGCTATTCAGTTTCCACCATCGTCGTACGGCTTGTACTTGGGCAAATCATTTTAATTTGAAAACTATTATGATGTCGAGTACAATTAATTCTATTTATTAGGGTAATTTCTGTAGAAGGGTGCATGACTAGTCTTAGTAATGGAGCTGGCTATTCTGGAAATGAAAAATAGAAATCGAATTCCATATCGTACACATATGATGGTAGGTTGAGAACAGTATGTTGTAATCTATGTATCCCTAATTGTTGATTCTGGCAGTGGTCATATTACATTGCAGGATATAATAATGAATATAGTTAATTTTCAGAAATATTGTTTGAACCGAGTTAGTACTTAACGACTTTCAGAACAAGATAAAAACCAACCATACTCTTACTTTGAGTTGCATTATGATATTACTTTGAAGATAATCTAAAACAATTCTCTAAATACTAAAAAAATATTTATAAAAAAAACCCAACAGATGTGGACCTGAACACGTATAATATCCTGTTTTATTCCAAGCCAATCAAGGTCCAATACATCCACCAAGATTTATGTATTTATGTAAAGTACAACTGTACATGGGCCTGAGTCCTACAAATACGAAATAGGCTATTAACCACACCTCTTTCACACTAAGCACATTGAACTGAGACTCGTCAACGTAAGAATCGTCTACTTGGTCCTGACTTGATTTGTCCGTATTGGAATCAAGTGAAAATCATTGAGCTACCATTATGGTCCTCAGAATTGTCTTTCAACGAGAATAGGTGAAACTAATGTTTGCCAATTTATAAAAAAAATAACGTATTAGTATTAGAACTCGAACTACGTATCCTAACCAAATCCAATAAGCATTTACTACAGCTATACTATTGCCTGATGTGAAGTACGGATGCACTAAGTACTATATTTACGGCACACAAACCCAGAACGGTATGGGTAATAGGACATAATACTGTTAGTGTTCTCACAAGGTACAGACTTATTTCATTGTATTGTATTGTCCCGACAATAACATGTTTACTATGTGTGTAGGAGGCATCAGTGAGTACACAAATACCCATATAATGCGCTATTAAGAACGCTGTGGACGGAATGAGAATGGGAAGGATAGTGCCAGCAAGACATGGACGAGTACATTATGAAAATAGAAATAGTATATTGTTCAGTCCAGTTATGTACCACACGACGTAACTGTGAGGAAACTAGCTTCCACCTTAGATACAGTGTATTTTATGGCTAAGGGTGGGTGTACAATTACTCTAAGGGCTTCCCAGAATCGTATACGGGTAAGCCGGAGAACCTTTTGAAGAAACATTCATTGACGCCAAGATGGATGGACATGAGCTCTATCGCCGTACAAACCTACGGGAAACTAGCTCCGTTCTCGGCGGTTTCCTGATTGCGGTGACTACATTTCCGCCCTGTAATCTTCGTCTGCTTTCCAATTCGTACAGAGAAGTTCTTCAATTATTACCATGTTCTTTTCATTGATATTTTATACACGAGAAACGTTCTCCCAATTCTTAACCACCGATGCTACTAGTATTCACAGGTAAGCCGGTGACATTTTCTGTTTTTTTCTTGCTGTGACATTTTCTACATTTCTTCATTGCGACACCTATTTACTTATTTACTTGTGCATAATTACATACCAGAATAGCAGTGAAACGCGGCAAAAGGTGTACATGTCGTCAATATGTCTTGAGAACAGAAACTGATAGACGGATGAATCGAATTCTTCGCTGCGACCTTTTTCTTTTCTTTTTACTAATATATTTTATTTTATTATTATATATATTTGTTTGCTTGTCGCTAGAATTAATATCATATCATATTTATACAAACATAATCAATCACTTGTATTAGTCATTGCAGAACAGTGTATGCGTGCATCTCCAATACTAGCTTCTATTGTTGAAATAGTATATAGCTAAATAAATGTCCAAATATGGCTACCGACCCTTAATTAATTTTGTTGAGCATATTATACTATACTACCACAGTTATTGACTTCTTAGTACGGTGTTAGAGGATCCATACGATCTACAATAATGCTAAATTTATGCTACTGGCCCTTAATTAATTTTGTTTGTAGTATACTGCGACAATGACTGACCATACAGTTACTGGATCCGTGTTGGACCTCGTCACGAGGTAAGTGTACCACACGGGACCGATTAGTGACCAGTGATGGTGCCTGCAATTAGGGAGGTTGCTCACTCAGTTTCTGATATATGACCACATCTATGACCAAGTCTGTGGGGAATGTATCACAGTAGATTACATCATTACGAAGATAATATCCGGGTGGGATAGAATTTATTTTGATTATTGGCACTGGGCAGGATCATCAGTTCCTTATGCAAATTTACAAAACAATTAGGCAAGAGTGCATTGTTGTCCTGTTATATAGAGTTTAAGATAGACATGTTCGGAAAGCTTTATATATTAACTGGCAAGATGGCGCATGATACCGTATTTCCTCTAGCAGAAGGGCTTTAATTATTGTTAGGACGGTTAGTGGACAAGCCTGTTACGTTTAATCGCTTCTATAAATCCATGAATATTATGCACACATTGGCGATCCGGTCGTCAATCTGAGAACGACGCATATAATTTATCCGTCGAGCTCCTCGAGCTGATTGTAATCTGGACATACCGCGTAAGAGGAAGTACGGTAATTCATGATAAATTTAAACCGAGATAGTCAGCGGCACACGCCAATGGTGTTAGTTCTATATTTTATTTACAGTCAAGAATTAATAATTATGAAAACGAAATTATCTAAAAAAATGTCATCAATTAATTGGAATTATCACTGGCCACATTGTAGTATTACATAATAAATAGAAAGTTAACATTACACAACGATTTGACTACGATCTTGAATCTGTACATTGAAGTTATACATCGAAGAAGAATTGAAAATCAAACTAGATTTGTATCAACGTTAAACAGATTGCAGTAACATTATTCCAGAATCAATGACACGTGGAATACAGCATATTCACCATGTTCCGTGAATATTACATTATGTTAATATGTACTAGTATATCACACACAGCAAAGTGAGACATCCGTATATTGCACAGATGAGGCAGATGTTTATGACAATACGTGGTACCCTTTTCACGAAGAAATAGTAAGTCTGAAAACTCATAATTTATATGTTTAAATGTTTATTGCAATTGATCTTTTAAACACAGACCGAAAAGTAACTTGTGGAAAATGTATTAAATATTAAAATGGAGCCAATTAAAAAAGATTTGCAGGGTTTCCTGACATTGCAAACGAGGACTACTCTGCAGGGCCGTACTTGTAAAGCTTCTTAGAATGTTATTAAAATACTCTTAGACTGATCCATAAACGCTATTTGAGTACGTTTTATCCAAGTCCATACCTGCTGCTCACTGTGTACTAGTATATAGTTGTTTCTGTTGCCTATACTATTACACAGACATGCAGGTATAATTTATCACGCAGAAAGAGTGGAACTTTACCAGGAACCTAAGGCAGCACCTGGCGCCAAAGAGTCTACGGTTAATGTACACTAATATATTCTAGCGTTACATGCAGTTGGTCATGGACATTATATTCTCGTCAGATCCGGGTCAATATTCATTGGGAGCCCATCTTTCCATCAATTGTGATACGATTTGATGGCAATGTTGTCCTGGATCCGCCAATGCCTATCTCGTGTCTCTTTTGTTAATCTCACTTTGCTAGCCTGTTGTTATTTTAAACATGACAACTATTGATAATTCCCTAGAGGGAAAAGAAGCCCAGATTCGCAGTCGATTGATGTGGAGGACGTATCCGTGAGTTAGGATATCGTTCATACTTGAAGGTTCTCTTATATTAATTGTGGAAAAGGTGGTGGTGGGGCATACTGCTTTGACAGTCGCCTTCCAGCTTAGCTGATTTCGGCAGACTGGTCCCTCCTTGGGACGCATGTGTCTGGCAGCATGGAGCTGTAGAGCGTTTGTTGTGGAAAACAAGAGAGCTTCATTTTGTGTTACGCATCTTTTAGTATGATTATATTGTTACACGATCTTCCAGCTCAGATTGTGGCCCGGCCTATTTGTTTTATATGCAGGGTTTTAAATTGTATTGGTAGATAACCGTGGTGCATCGTTCTGTGTATTCCTCCGCTGACGGTTTTCTTACGGACGTGCCATCAATGATTAATTGACAACATCAAACAATAAAAATCTCGAGCTATAAATACCAATATATAATGGCAAGGAAGGATCAACGTTCCACAGTATACGTTTCGACAGCTGGCGATTATCGTTAATAGTGGTTGACATTTGGGGATTATTCCATTTGGCGGGGCCTCAAGGGAGGCAACCCCTGTTGACAGTCCAACTTGTTATCGATTGGTGGAGATCTGCAGAGTTTCAAGCAAATTGTAAGCGACATGTGATATGATTTCCTCCTCTGTAGTAACATGCGATCTTCTGTAGACCGCTACATACAAATAAGACGAGTGATTGCCCATCTAATATAATTCACAAAACCTCTTTTGAGGATTTTCGAGTGTACTTTTTTTTCTTCGACGAAAACAAAGAAAGATCGCGAACGTCTGTATCTTGAAAGCAGATGGAAATAGCTAGGGACTCCGGCATGGATGATCAAAGAGAAATCGAAACTCCCGCAAGGGGGCGCCAGTGTCATAACTCCGTACCATTCTTGAGCGTTCCGATTAGAATGCTGCAGGGAGCTTGTAGCAACAAGTGAATGCTTTGCATAGTGATTTTTACGGCATACTCGGGGCAATGGATCCATATACATATACATAATCGGGGGGAGCTTTATTGTCCGGCTTCTAAACACAATCTGCTTCTCCCTGGACGTCTATTTAGATAATGGAATGGAAGAAATACGTAGCGCATGGACTTATTTCAAAGCTGGATATAAAACCAGAATGCCTTCTTAGCTTCTATCCCAGGCAACGCTCTCCAGCTCCATGCTGTGAGACACATGCGTCCCAAGGATGTACCAGTCTGCCGAAATCAGCTAAGCTGGAAGGCGACTGTCAAAGCAGTAAACCCCACCAC
>JAUTBT010002336.1:0-10160 GCA_032361225.1 Lepetodrilus schrolli
CTTTGAAAACAATTGTGCATTCAAATAATAAGTTATGTGGACTAGTGTTTATAACAATTACTGACCTCAATTATATTTATTTTCTGTCAACTGACCATTCATAAACTCTAATTATTATTATTTTTATATTGGAACCGACCGACTTGTCAAAATATCAAATTATATGTATTTTTATTTTCAAACGCCTGTGCCAAAGTTATCACTGAACCAGCGAATCAAATAACTATGGCCTAACATATTTTCAATAGCTCGGGATACTAATGAATATTTTATGGACACTTCATGTAATGATCTTCTAAAAGTTACTAGAGTTTTTTGTGGGACGCATCTAGTAAATCAACATGATCAGAGTTATCAACCTTGAAACAGAAGTCAAGACGTTTTCTGGGTTGGTTTTTAGATTATCACAGTTTGGTTGACATCGTTTAAATTGTTTTTTTTATTGTATTACCTATATGGCCCTACAGCTGATGGAGCTGCAGATGTTTGGATAATTCTTCTTACTATTCCGGACATGTTGAATTTGTCGTGGACTGTGGCAAGGTTTTTGTACGAGCCACGAGATAAAGAGCTAAAATATATTATCCCCTCAACTTATTATCTTTTCAAATATAGTAATTACGTTTTTCAGAATTATTCAGTTTCAGTGAAGGCTGTTAAATAATATTCGGGGAATATGGTGGGAAGTAAGTCACATCTTGGCTAAATAATAATTATGAAAGCTACATTAATGAATTAAATAAAATAAACATTCCGCGATATTTTAGTAGTGGTTAGGAAAGCTGTTTTATCCATAACCATGTGAATTTTGGACATTTTTGTTGTTTGTTTAAATGTGGTGTTATCAGCATTATTACGGTGCGGGAAGATATTTTATAACATTTTTATATTTGTACATAACATGCATAACATTAGGTGACCACTGCCATTTGGGATAGGATTGTTTGAATAGGACACTAAAAATAAACATTTTCTTCTTTTTTTTTAGAAATGTTGCACCAACATGTTCCATGAACAAAAACCAACTCGGAAACTAATAAAATAGTTTAGATGTTTATTTCCCCCTATTCAATTGCCATGGGCTGGCCCAGTATACTAAGCAATTGTGTAATATGAAATAGACCACAGCATATTCCAAGGGGTTTGAAATTTTGTCAAATCTAAACATTACACAATACACCTCTAAAGCATGTATGAAGTTAATGATTGTTGTCAAATAGGTTTAATGATACTATATTTATGCAAAGATTATACATTCGCAAATATATACTATATAGATCTAATAATGATAACAAAGAAGGAAATTCATTGTGGTCTGATGCCATAGTTACGATCAATGTGCGCTTCGCACAAACACCGACTACAAACGGTAGCCAGTCAACAATCCGAATAGTTTGCCAGACCTTCTCGACGTTGCATTGACGGAATTGCACACTCGTATCCTAATGGTCCTAACAGCATCTACTTCCGTTTGTTCTTTACCAGTTGTTTCGGTGGCGATTTCACAGATTTTATCAGTATCATTAGCTGATCATTGACAATATATTGTTTACGTATCTTGAGGACATATTATTTTTATCATGGTCACTTAAAATTTAGCTGGCCCAACGGCCCCGAAGATCATAAAACAGCTGGCCCAACGTGAAAACAACTAGCGGAAACAACTAGCATCGGGCCTCCGAGCCAGCGGTAATTTCGAACACTGGTAGCTGATAATAATTTATACTGTATGTACAATCTATATATAATCTACGGGAATTACGATGTGATATTAATACTTATGTTAAAGATTCAAATATACACATAGCAACACACACATTATTTCATGTATAGAATTATGGTGTTAACCCTTTAACCTTGTTCTACCAAGACACAACTGGAGGCTATATAATAAACGAATAGAATATTTTTTATTAGCACTTTTCACCTATGGTGTGCAGTAAGCATTCATAATTTTTGCCTCGGTATGAATAAGTAAACATTCACACTGTTTGGGTATGAAGAGACAGGTATAAAGTTATTTCTTTTGTGTGTTATGTGCAGATATAATGTTGTCAAACCAGTGCTTGGAGTAAACATGACTTTAAACCTTACCTGGATAGTAGGTGTTGGGCAGATATCGGAATATTCCTCTCCCTGGTTGTAGAGGCAATGTAATCACTGGGGTGTTGGAGAATACCAAAACCGTCTGACCTTATCTTCAGCTTGTACTAATTAATTACTATAGTAATTAACATTGGTGGGAAACCAATGTTAATTTGACGGACTAATTAAACCCCAAGCTGAGACATGTTCAAGAAAGCAAGCAGTACAAATACAGACTAACATTGTGTGATGTTTTATTCCTGAACAGGCCTCCAGAAAGTGTGTGCAGTTTCCCCGACTTTGTTAGTTGGGTTGTCTCCCCTTTCTAAATAATGTTTAAAGTTGCCCTGTCCACATACATGTTGTTGTTTCGATGTACTGATGATGAAAGGAGTCGTCCCATGGCGGAAGGACAGTGTAATGGACTCCTGGCAATATCTGAGAGACCCAGAATCAGTGTAGGTCAAATATTTAAAAAACATTCATTCGGAATGTCCATCATCAGTGCAATACATAACTACAGGGGACATCATTATTAGAGATCTGTTTCAACAATTTGTTATATGTGTAACACAATAATGTGTACTTATTGGAGTGTTTCAATAACGCTGTCAAACTAGATCATGAATATCATTAACATTTGTTTAGTAGACATTGAAGGTGCTAATATTATTATGTGAATAATGTCATAATCTCATAGCATTATGTAAATAATGTCATAATCTCATAGCATTATGTGAATAATGTCATAATCTCATAGCATTATGCTTTCATTTATTATTCAAGTTCAAGGTTAGTTCAATACAGAGCAATGATTCTGGACAATTAAGAATCAGTTATGGTTGTGACATTCTTGTATTAATGCTCTGAGTGGCTCAAGTATATGTAATTCATAATTTTCTTCATTACACACACATGACACACACATAATTTGACAATTTAATGTATATTGTAACATAATGAAATGCATATGCACATAGATGCACATTCAAACATGCACATAAATGCACACACACACAAGCATGCACACTGCAATAATAACAACACATGCACACACACACACACACACATGCACACACACACACACACACATAAATACAGAGGAAGAGAGCGGAGAGAGAGAGAGGGGGGGAGGAGAGGTAGAGAGAGAGATTGTTTAAGGTATGAGTCATGTGGCGTTGACACTTCTAGACTATCCAGACTCGTGGAGTTCTGTCTGATAGCTGTGTTCTGTATACAGTATACACAACCAGGTTCCTGGTATACATAACACTGTCAGACAGTCAGTTCTATGCTCAGCACTGTGTATATACAGATCACAAAACAACTAGAAACTTATCTACTTCTACTTGAAAATGTGCTCACTTTGAAATTATTTGTAATTCTCTTATTTCTGCAAGAAAATTAATGCTGAAGATTCCCTACATATCTGCTCCTATAGACTAATTTGCAGAATTGACTTTTCATGTTTTTGTAAATTTGTGTCTAGAGCAGCTTTCAAGAATCTATCACAATGTAGCAATTAACGAAACTATTAAACAATTTGAGGTGATATGTGCAGTGTAATTGAATTCATGATTATCTGTGGTGGTGTGAGATGATTTTAATGGGATACATTTTGTCGTGAGATCAGACGATGAGATAAGAAACATCTCACTTGGAACTTGATTTTGATATCGGGATCAGTAGTAATCGGTAAAATCGTCAATAGAGCTACAATATCGGGAATTGCAATTTTCTGCAGATCCGCTGATTTAATTTTTTTTAATTTTTTTATTTGCATTGGACATGGCCTACAGGCCCCAGATCCCAGGCTTATTTCCTACTGAAATCACAATTATCTGTTGCCATGCCTGTCTATGCCTGCCAACTTGTGTAAAACCCTATATATACTTGTCACTGATGATTTGATAACGTAACCAAATATGATGATGTCATTGATAAACTTAATGCATGATGGATTTCTTACCCCTCCTCCCTCCTCCTCCCTCTCCCCCCTTCCTCATCCTCCAACTTAAATGGAGGAAGTAATTTTCTATGTCTCCACAAGCGACTTGGACCCAGTCACGTGAGACAAACGACAAACGTATGAGGGCTTTTATAATGGAATTTGCCGCCTCAGCATGTTGCCATCACAGAGAAAGGTCAACATTGTCAGATACAAGTCGTTCTGGTAATGGCAGTGGCAATGAACCAGAGCAACCGCTCTGATAATGCCAATTAATGAAGTTGCATTAAATATATTCTCGTTAGAAGTACCCCTGTAATTGGGGAGAGGTCAAACGAGGGAGGTCGTAGTTTACGGAATGCTCATTTTCCAAGGCGCATGAGATAAGTGAGAATAAATGCTGAGAGAAGGCTCAGGTTTCACAGCTGAAGTGATTTATTTCTCACCTTTTTTTAAAATCTTAATGCCTATGGTTTAGGTGTTTTTGTTTTGTGTGTGTGTGTTTTGGGGGGTGGGGGGGAGTAGAGCCACTTTCAAGATTCTTTCACTTATATCACGGCTTGTCAGTTTAGGGCAGGAGGAATCCCACAAGATCCGTAGCACATTTAGCTAAATTGGGAGAATGCCAGAATGGTGTCATGTAGTACAATGTGTTATTCTCTTAGTTTACGACTGTCATATGTTATTCTCTTAGTTTACAACTGTCATAAGCATAAACGATGAGACCTCGTAAAGCATGAATACTCTCGAGCTGCATCCGATGGCATCAGGATGAGTGAGGAATGGTAGCAGAGTGGGTAGTTGATCTGACAACAAATCCAAAAGTCTGAATTCAATTCCCATCAGTGGATAAGGTATATTTTCCTAAGTTGATAACACAACTCCACATGGGGAGAAGATAGTGATGTCGTGTCTGTAAATAGTGTAGTCTGTCAATACAGTTTACTGTCTGTCAGTAAACACAGTGTGGTTATCTTCCTTGTTATGCATACCAGCTGTGGCCTTTAATGGTTATTACCACAACGCAGCATAGTTAGTGGTTTTTCCTCCCACCATAAACAGACCAATGCAACATAACTCTAATACTCTGATCTCAAATCCATCTACAACTACACAAAGACTTTTTAGTGTTGGTGAGGATACCTAGTATGGAGTTAGGTATTATATAAATGGATATTATTAATCTTAAAAATTGGAAAACTTAAAAATCCATTTGCAGGAGAGAGAAAAATATTTGTTTGAAATCTATTGAGATGAAAGCCATTGGCGTTTCGTCACATATGGGGGAAAGATTCCTGTTGTAATGTTTAGCAACAAATTACTCGCAGTAATGTTGTGTCACGAGTTATCTCCCTTGGGTAAACTCGAAAGCAGGATCTTGGCAAAATCCCCTTCCTTCCGATACAATTTCTTCAGCTTTTACGACCCGACCTCGGCTATTTGACCTTTCATCTGCCAGCGCTATGACAAAAGTGCCCCCAGAAAAATAACATGGCCAACAGGAGACACTAATTCAAAAACGTGCCTGTTTCCAATAACTGACAGCAGTCATGTTGTTTTTTCCCCCAACAAGAAATGTTGATGAACAAGTTTGGCATTTTCCATATGAGATGATTTCTTTCCTTGTTTCCCAACTCTGAAGATAAGTAGGTATCGGCAAATATATAGATAAGATATATCTACTGGAAACATGTTGTATTGCTTTTATATGAACATTACTGTAGGTTATGAGAGCTTTTAGATGCTATCAAATCGTAGTCCTGTCAATTTATTTCTTCCTCTATATTCTTAAATATTTTGTTGTAGAATTATTCAGTGGAGATGCCACATTACTAATAAATAACTAGCTTTAACCGTCTCCATGCTTGAGGCATCCGGAGATGTGCTAAAGAGCACTATTTGTGCCTAATCCAGCAGGGAGAGGGTTAATTCCATAATATATACAAGTGAATAGCTTCTGCTGCGATGTAAAGCACTAATCAATCAAAAAACAACCAGTATTTACATTCATATAGGTTTGGGAATATATTTGGAAACATTGATTCATATTTTTTTGGTTCTTTTTCCATTTTACCATAGTATTTGCAAATGCACGAGATTTTAATCAAATACAATGGCAATTGACACGATTGATTGACAGGTGTGACACAGACGTACATGGGTGGGCACCACAAGGATCAGCCAATAGAGGAGACCAGGGTACGCTTTCACGAAGTTCTCGTACCTGCCAAGAGACTGTAGCACTCTCATAGTGATCAGCGAGATAGATAGACAAGACATTGCTATGGTCTCTTAGTGGATACGAGAGTTTCGTGAAAAGGTGCCTTTGCCCGAGTTCCGTAGAACGATCGTGGTGCTATGAGAGTCGTAACTCTGTGTTAACGTATAAGTTACGGCTCTCGTAGTGCTACGATCATTCTGTGCAGCGGAGACCAGGCCCCAATGTCTCGAAACAAACTTGAGTTTGAGACAGAGATTTCTCCCATTAACTCATTGTTGTAAGGAGTAAAAATCCAGTTAGGTTTGAGTTTTAACTCAAGTTACAGCAGTCAATGGAATAAATCTCAGCTGAGCAAAATCTCAAATTCAAGTTTGTTTCGAGAAGTTGAGGCCTGGTCACAATATTGATTGCCTTAATGACATGTTGAAATGAACTGACACGACTATTGATGATATGCAGTCTCAAATCTGACGCATGAAGGTTTTTTTCTTGTATTTTTTTTGGTTCAGGTGTACAACCTCGAATATTAAGGGAGAATGCTCGATAGTAAATAATAAACTGATAATCTTTTTTTAAGTGAATTAGAATTTAGTGTGTGGTTTTGTAGTGCAGGACAAGAGGAAGTTTGAATTTTACCCATTTCCCAAAAGCACTTTTGAGCAGTTATTATGCATATTTGGAATATATAAATGTGTATAATAATAATAATCATAATAATAATCATAATAATAATATTTAATTTAATTTAATTGTAAATTTGGCCAATAATTATATTATTATTAAATGCATAAACCCTCTCCATGCTGGGTTAAGCACAGGCACAGCTCTTTATGGCATCTCTAGTTGCCTTCAGCATGCATAGGGTTAATCCAGACTAGACATAAAGCATTGGGAGCTTCTGAGGTCTTCTCATTCATGGATGTTGTACTTGCAAGGCGATCGCTTCGGTCAATACTATATGTTTGAATGTTTGATTGATCTGTTTGACATCTTGACGAGGGAGCCGACGGCCAGGAAACATTAGCGAAAGAGACTGCAACTGAAGATGTACATATATTGTCTGGTTGCCTGGCAACTGTAGATACATTTGCAATGCACTGCTTTGGCGGTTTTGGCCTCACTGTCTCGATGTCTGTACAAGAACTGCCGTAGAGTGGTCGGTGGATCAAGTCTCTGACCTTACATGGCTTTACTTTCAATAGTTCATGATTCTGTGTTAATTCTATATATCATTTGATTAAATCATGATGGCCTTTCTTTTTTTCTTTTTTCTTTCTTTCTTTCTTTCTTTTCTATGTATCCAAGAGCACCATTTCGTGAAGCTCTCGTATCTAGTAAAAAGCCCTTTCATATGTTGCATAGCAGGAGAGATCACGACCACATACAATGGGTTATGGTCTGGTAGTGGATATAAGGGAGGTACCAAGGTCCCACATTCAAATCCCATTCCGACAGCTTGGCATATCTAATACAAAACCCTTTCATACGTTGTTGCATAGCAGGAGAGATCAAGACCACATACAAGAAGGTTATGGTTTTGTAGTGGGTGCGTGCAGGTGGTAACACAGTGGTAGAACATTGGACTTCAGAGCCAATGGTTCCAGGTTCAAATCTCGCCCCGGGCAGCATCAATGTTTGCGAAAGTTACCTTTCTGATGCGATATTGATTGGATGCACTGTCTGTAGAGTGGCAATACAGTTATCATCCTTGTTCTTGTCAGTACCAGACAATGCTCGCAGGTTTACTGCAACATTCAGTTCTACGAATGTTGTGGGTTTCCTCATGCCCTAAACTGTCAAGCCGTGATATAAGTGAAAGAATCTTGAAAGCGGCTCTAAACCCCAATTAAAAAATACATACAAAATTGTAGTGGATGCAAGGGTGGTACGTTGGACTTAGGAGCCAAAGGCTCCAGATTCAAATCCAGTTCCGAGGGGCTGGCATCAATGTCCACAAAAGTTACCTTGTTCTTTCAGATGTGACCATCATATGATACACTGTCTGTACCATCACAAGGCAGTTATCATCCTTGGTATGTCGGTACCAGCCAGTGTTTGCAGGCTTACTGCAACATTCAGTGCTATGGATGTCGTTGGTTTCCTTCTGACCTAAAACTGACAAACCACAATTCAATTTTTTTTTAAATTAAAGGGCAATCGCATTAACTATATTTAAAGTCACATTGCCACTTTTTTTCTGAATAACGACTCTTTGGAGTTAATGTTTCTTGTTATTATATAACTGACATTGAAAGGATACTGTTTTTCTTTTCTTATCTTGTAGTAATGTGAGTGAATTACTGCGTTGCTGTTTTACATTGCAGTGGGAATCTTTCACCCATAAGAGTTGATCCTAGAGTAATGTTACATCAGACCTGTTTTTCAAGAAAGGATCATATGGGTGAACCTGCAAACCATCAATCAAATTTGTTTTCTCAACTTTATACTGACACCTCTTAATACTGCATAACTTAACACAGAAATTTTAACTAAATCTTCTCCAAATTATAGTGGAATGTTTCTTTTTTTTATTTTTTATGTGAAATCAATAAATATCACATTTCAATGTAAACCAGGTCCGGGGTGGGGGGGGATACATGTTGTGACTGTACACACTCTCACATTGTAGAATATGGGATATGTGCCATGATTTACGCCCTGACTTTGGTTATGACCCTTACTAGAATCACAGTCCCAGATCTGAAGCATGAAATCCAGTCTGCCTTTGTCAACTGACAAGGGGAGGAACCAATGAGATCATAATTCTACTTGGTCTGGATTTTTTTAAAAGGCATGTTGCTGGCCTCTGATCTTGTGCAATGATACTTTCTTAAAATGTCAAGACGTCTCATGTTTTCACACACATATAGACAGCATGACAAATGAATCCCCTCATTATTTTCTCAATTTTCGAGAAGAGATAGTAATGGTTAGATTCTTTTACATATATTCAACTGCCAGTATTATTCTATCAATTTCATTTGGAGTGGGTGTAGGTGGGACAGTGTAGTGGTATGGTGTCAGAATACAAATTTGAAGGTTTGAGTTCCAATGTGGAGGTCAGTTTCTTAAGCATTGATGATCGGGATGTAATGTATGCATTGTGTGTGTGGTTATCTCCCTTTGTGTGTATCAGCCACGGCTACTAAGGTGTGTGTTTATCTCCCTTTGTGTGTATCAGCCATGGCTACTAGGGTCTTACTGTAACAGTTGTTTTGGCTCTCCTCCCATGATAAGCAGATCACAATATTATTGTTATACTGCAAGAAAGAATAGTTAAACACACCAACCAATCATTTGGTTTCATTTTTATTTGTGAGGTACTTTGTCGTGTATGAGTTATTCGTGCTGCCATGTAAAGCAATAGCAAGCAGAAGTGGGTCAAATTCTATTTTTAGACCCACAGTTTCAAGATTCTGGTGATAATCTACACAGTGACATGTGCGTGGCTGTTGTTTTATTTACGTACCTTACGTTGTATTGCGATCTATCACATGTGAACTATGCTGAACAACATGATTCATCTCTGAATCGAACAGAAATTTAAGCACATGATCCGTATTAACGGCGTGTTAAGATTTTATCTGGAGTTTATTCAACCCAAAGCCTAGTACTTGTATTTGGCTGTCACCGGAACTTGGTAGAATCTGGGTAATTCTGGGAAATTCTAAAAATATACTTGACCCACTTACAGCCCCAATTAATCAATCATACTAAATATATAGTGGTGTTGATTTTAGAATTTGATCATTGTATAAAGTTGGGAGATTTTCTTCAGACTAGGACATATAGGTAAGCCTTAGTACCATGACGTGTCCATGTGTTTAGGTGAAGTTTAAGACAATGATCCCCCTCTGATCCCCCCCCCCCCCCCTCCGATCCCCCACCCCCTCCGATCCCCCACCC
>JAUTBT010002337.1:0-10159 GCA_032361225.1 Lepetodrilus schrolli
TATAGATATAAATATTATTTTTATTTGTTACAATATGATACAATATTTGTAGGGAGTTACAACTGCCGTTACAATTAAAATATATAATGGTTTCTTGTTTGACTTGAATAAATCACAAGGTAAACTCAGTTACATGTAGGCCTGTACCTCCCGGAGGAACACTGAGGAAGATTAATTATATATTGAAGTACAGTAAACACCCGCCCTCCCCCATTTATTGGTAAATACACACTTTTTTTCTCTCTAGCTTATCTCTTCAATAAATGAATTCTAGATCTAGGCCTAATGAAATAGATCTACGTACGAAGAGTAGGCTACCGACGGACTATTTAACCCTCTTCCTGCTGGATGAGGAACAGGGGCAGCTCTTTAGAGCATTAATTAGCTTTTCAGCATGGAGAGAGTTAATTTAGATTTTGATAATATGCTATCAAGGTAGTTTGAATTTTTATTAGCTTATCCGGTATATTTGGGTTGTGATATCTACACATAACTACAAACAAAGAAAAAACAGCCGTAAGTCGGTCACAGAGTTTCTATACTCTACACAAAATGATACATATGTCTTTAGTGATTTCGTAAAAGATTGTGGGGTCAAGAACACAAATCCCGTGTTGTCACGCATGCGCAGTCCTTTTCGTGTTGATGGCGACATGTGCTCATTGGGGAATATTATGATTCTCTAGCCATGTTAGCCAGCATGAGTTTACCGACGGATAGTGTATGAATATAGATACATACAAGTTGGACATACGCATAGACTGAACTAGCACAACACCTCAAAAGCCGAGACTCATTAAAATCTGGACCAACACAAGATAGCCAACGTGTCCTGTTTTCGAAGAATCGCTTGTGGTTACGAGTCAGAAATATTGAAGTGTCAAGTGGTATTTTCGGATAATATTGGTCTCAGCTGCTGATGTAAGAAACGGATATGCGTATTTTATTTTCAATGCGTTGTTATTGTTTATAATATTACAACATATTGCACTGAAATTGTCCAAATTCAGCGAGGGACGGGTGCCATATTTCGTTGTTTTATGGCTGATATTTCGTTCTAAAATTGTAAATAATCAGCTGATAATAGCCGAAAACCAACGACACTTGCTATTTTCACTGGTTTTTAGGCTACATGACTCCAGAAGCGCGGCTGGTAGCCATTGCCAGCAGAGATTAGTGTGGATTCTAGGAGTCTACACTCCTTCATAATTTGGAAAAACAACATCTGGCGGAATCAACATGGCGGCCACCGTCAGCTCAGCTCAAAACCAAACAGATTGTTCCACCCCGAAGAGTCCCGGAGGTGCCCAGACGAAAAGTACCCAGCCAGACAGCAAGGAACAGACGTCCCATCGCGCTGTCAGTAAGGAAACGAACACATTGAGTGAAAACACTGACGAGGGCGAAGGCCTAAAGTCGCCAGGTGCGCTCAAAGACTCCCAATCTAGCACGAAAAAAGGTGACAGTTCTAACTATGTGGCTGCTCCACCCCCTAAAACCAATCCTTGGACTAAAGGGAAAGGGAAACCTCATCCGCCTGTGCATAAACCAGGTAGGCCAGCCACTAATCCAGCTAATTTCCCAGTTCCTGCTAACCTAGGTGTAATTTTTGCCATGTTTACAGATGGTCAATTATGTAGACTAACAAATGGACCAGGATATATAGATACATTAACCCCATAACCAACTTGTCTCCTGTAGCTAGAATTCTATGCCACGCTATATGTGATTGTTAGTGACAGTGTTGTGGGTATAATATATGTGACTGTGTATGTGTATCAACTAGTTGTTGCTGTGTGTTATAAAAGATCTGCCATCTCTGTGTTTACTAGGGTCAGGTCATCAGCTCGTGTGTTATCAGCTGCTAGTGCTATATAGACTGACCCCAATAATATGTATGTGCTGCATTCAGCCACGTGGTGAAAGCTTGCTTAATGTTGAATAACATATTGAGACTCCCAATGGATAGGACCCTAAACATTTATGAACATCAACCGTTTAAAATGGTATTATTCTATCCTGATTAATAGACATTTAATATTTTTATGGTGTCAATATACGTTTGCATTATACCAGCCTGACATGAAATGATACATATTTTTTTTAACAGATGTACATGTTCTAATTTACTGCTGCTATCCAATCTGAGACTATCACATTTTGTTTGTAGTATATTAATGCTAGTGATATTGTCCAGGCACCTGGTACACATGAATATTATTATTTGTAAGGGGAACAGTAAACATTTTTGAAAGTTTACAAATTGTTTATTGCAAGGATGTTCACGTTAATTTTATTAAAATTTTTCTGGATAATGCACTGAGACCATTAAATATTGAATGATCAGCTACTACTAATAAAAATGTAGGGTATTATCTACCTACGTAAAGGTTAATGTGGCATGCTCTATAGGCTGTACAATAACACTTTAGAGATCAAACATTTCTCCTGGTTTCATGTTTATCATTGGCATTAAGCCATTTTTCTCCTTTTTTTTTTTAGGTTTAATACAATGTTCGTGAACTTGTATATATATTTCTCATTATATACTCTTTAGGTCCTGTTGACAATTTTTTATTCAGCATGTTATGTATGCATTCTCATTCACTGCACTGCTGCTCGTTGTGTATGGGTGAAGTATTCCTGCTGCAGCGTAAAGCATTCATTCATTCACTGCACTGTTCAAGAGATGGGTCTACATATTATTTTAGGTATTTTCTAAAGATTTTGCAAATGAACATTATTTCCATGCAGATATGAAAGATCGATAATCGCCAGCTTAATATTATCAATTACCGATAAATATCGGACAAATCCATTCTGAAGGATTGTTTTTCTTTTGAGGACAATTTATTGGAAAAATACATATTTGGAAAATGTACGAGATATAAATATAGGCAAATTCTACTCCCTAACAAGCTGACATTATCTTCATACTGCTTACAGATCATCTGCTGCTTGTTTCCAATCTACAGGAAGTCCTTAAAAGTGAATAAAAGTTATATTTTATAATCCGTGAAACTGTTCATAGGTTCATTACTTATATTTCCATCGATAATAATCACGATTATTTTTATATAGCCAGCCCCAATTATTTATATTGATAACTAAAAAAAAATCTCTTTTTCTCTCTCATTCTACCCCCCTCACCCATCCCCATTCATGCCCCATAATGGTGATCTGCTATGCCCCAGGGCAAACTAACCTCATTCTTGTCTAGGTTACCTTTATGACTATTGGGAGTAATACAGATACATACATTGTATACATTAATTCCAGCTTTAGTTGAGGTCAGACAAACCTACCATTATTTACCTAGGAATCAATATGTGGCAGATTGCACAAAGTGTATGAAACCTAATAATTATTCAAGGGAGGCAACTCCACTGTTTACATTTTGTTCTACCATCAAAATACTAGGTCAGTTTTTATACACAATATTACCATGATGACTATACATTTGAATTTTGACACTAAATATTAACAGTCCTTGTGTGGATATATTGTGGCCTTGTATGAGAAATTCCACGGACATATTTTTACTGTACATGTTTATGAAATATTCAGTTAGACATTGATTTCTTGACTCGTGTTGTTATTGTATTGATGTCGTATATCGGGAAGCTCATATCCTATTCGTTGACGGGTGACCTTGTTCCAAGAGTTGTTTTGTAACATAATCATTCCAATTACAAGCACAAACCTACAAATATTTCTTGGAATTGGTCTTTATTCATTTTTTCAAAACAGTATTATGGATACCACAATAATCTATTTTCGGAGTATTATTATTAAACAGTTTGAATTTATTTTGCAGAATTGTATTTTTATTACAAATTTTGATTACAGTTGTGCAGCCTATGATGATAAATAATGTCCTGTCATTGGATATGGGTAAACAGTTTCTGGTGGTCTTCTCATTTTGAAACTAGGTTCTATTGTTTAACCAGTCTTATTAACGCGCTGTCGTGAAACTTCGCACTTATGGCTTTTGTACCGTATATGTTAGACCACAAGGTTCCATAGTTTAATCATCCAAAATCCAGTTAAACTATGAGGCGGGTAGAGCAGCAACAGTACAAAATAACAAATGTGGTTTAATAGTTTATTTTCCATATAATATTGTGATTAACATTATAATATGGTTTGTTTATCATGTTTATGTGAACATGTCATGAGATATCTTGTATAATATATTTTTTTCCTATCTACAATCCAGAAATAAACTTGGTTAATATTCTAACAGCCTTTACTATGCTATGATCATGATGATTGAAAGATGTTTTGAACTACTTAACTCCATAGCATGATTGCGACAAATACAAAGATTGTAACTGAATACTGTTGGTTAGTGAATATTTATAATAAACATCGATTGCAGATTATTCATTGTTTGTGTAAGGTATAAATATCTCTGGCACATACTGTTTAACATGCCCCAGAGCTATTTGCTCAAAGAAATCATTTTGCTTAGAGGGCAGGATAATTTATAAATGAGATTAATTTTACGGGTTTGTCGTTATGGAAGCCTGGAGGGGTAAGTTGACATACATACAATGTTTTTCGTTTTACTGTACCCGCATCCACACTTGAAGCGATTTTTAATTGCACATACATTGCCAGGGTTATGTAGATAGAGCTCATACTGCTGTCTGCGAAATGATCGGTGATGTGATCTCCTCTTGGTGTTGGAGTTTCCGTGGATTACTGCGGACATGCATCAGAATCTTGTGGAATGTGAATCTGAAAATGGAGAACTACGAGAGAAATGTCTACAAAATTCTATTGATAGGATTTACTCATGATCGTGTTGTTCCTCAAATGTTGATTGGTTAGTTTGCATGTTAAATCATGCGTGGAAAAGTGGTAATGCTGAAATATGGCAAGTGATGGGATTTTTTGCAAACACAATATATTTAGTGCACAATTGGCTTAGCGAGTGATAGCTTGCTTGACTTTCAAATAAAGTGCTAACTTACGAGGTTTTATTTTAACATTTCTCAAGGAGCCTGGAATATGATGGTGGTGGTGGATACCAGTATTGAAGGCAACCAAACATATAGCATTACTACCATATTTTAAAAAACTAATATTTTGTACAGGAGTAATCTTGTACAATGATTTTGGTGATTACAGATCTCTGGTCTACATTCTATAAATAATCAAAGTTTGTGTGACTATCGCCAGATTAAGTGTTATTTATATCTCTCTCAACCTACAGGCATGACAGGATCTCTGTAAACTTGTCATCACAGACGTTTGTGTGCAACGTCTCCAGCAATTGTTGATCATTTCATCGTTTTATTTTGTTTCATTCTAGTCATCGTGTCAAATTGTGTTCATTTAGTTTATTTTGTCTCATTTAGTTTATTTTGTCTCATTAAGTCATTGTGTCAAATTGTGTTGTTTTTTATTTTTTATTTTTTTTACTATATCAGTTAATGTTATAGATCAATTTTGGGGTTTTGAAGGTCAGGTCAAGATGACACTTCTGCAAAATCTGGGTAAACGTCCGGACCAAAACAAATATATATTTTTTAATCCACGAAACTGTTCATAGGTTCGTTACTTATATTTCCATCGATAATAATCACAATTATTTATATATAGCTAGCCCTAATTATTTATATTAAAAAAATCTCTCTCTTTCTCTCTTTCTTCTATAACTGAAAATGTAATTTGCTGGTAAATGTATCCTTACTTTCATGTGTATTTTATGTGTATTCAAAATTTCGAACTGGCTTATTTACTGACTAATATCTAAGAGGTCACTGGTGTGAAATATTAAAGTGGATATGTACTACTATACTAACAGGTATACTAATAGGTGTACTAATAGGTGTACTAATAGGTGTACTAACAGGTAAACTAATAGGTGTACTAATCATGCTAATATGTGTACTACTATTGACTTTAGTGTCAAATTGGTAATACCATCACTACAAGACATTTTATTTAAACTTTTTTTATTTTATTCATCTGCTATTTTTTAATTCAGTAAACGATCAGTAGGGCTTGTTTTTATTTAAAAGTCTCAATTTCCACTTTCCTCGGGTTACATTAACCATTGGACAATTTCACCTCCACTGCACTTCACTTATATCACGACTTGTCAGTTTAGGGCAGTAGGAAACCCGCAACATCCATAGCGCTGAATGTTGCAGTAAACCTGCGAGCACCGGCTGGTACTGACAAGACCAAGGATGATAACTGCATTGCCACTCTACAGACATCGCATCCTATCAATATCGCGTCAGAAAGGTAACTTTTGCGAACATTGATGCTGGGCCCCTGGGGCGGGATTTGAACCTGGAACCTTTGGCTCCGGTCCAACTCTTCTACCACTGCGCTACCACCCGCCCCCAGTGCTCAGTGTGACTGCGTCTTTAGTGTACTACTCTGTACTGTAACGTGAGAATAACACGCACAATAGTTTACTCATCGATCATTGTGCTACAGTACACCCCTATGAATCATCTAATGGGGAAAATACATCAAAGGGACCTTAGTCTGTATCAATTGATCCTACGCGTAAACAGGGAACTGTGTGAATTATTTACTTTTAGATTAAAAAATAAACAATTCTAAATCCGATTTTCAAGATCATTCATGAATATTTTCAAGCACGACGATTGTGATTTCAGCGGAAAATTGCCATGCCCTTATTTTGTAACATCATCTCAAAACACCAAATTCTATTATTTTTCAGGTGACAAGAAAAATAATTTTTCTCTCTCCCCTGATTCTGTACCTGCCAGTTTCCCAGGAATTATGGCGCCATCCATTTGAAGGTCGCCGGAGTGCTTGAGAGCGCGTGCGTTGGTGGGTCGTGTAGTCATCTTGGTAGGTGTCTGGTGAAGCTTGTCAGGGTTGTGCCACTTGTAGTCTGGGTTGGCCTTCATGAAGGCATCCTTGTACTGCAACAGAGACACACGGAAAATATTAAAATATTAAAATGGAAATTAATTTATTATTGCCATAGGTAAAGGAAAACACTCTTGGGTTGTTGACATATTGTAAATCAGGAAATTAATGCGCCACTGTGAATTTTAGACATAAATTCGACACCAATTAAATGCGATCGACCAGGCCTCTATTAATGTTATTTGTCTTGAGGAAAAAGTGTATTTGATGTATGACTGATAAAAAAAATTGTGTACGCATTGTTTTCTTTTGTCATTTATATTAAAGTCAACTAATTTTATGTACTAGTATATTATTATCACAACACAACCAATGTAATACTACAGCATATGCAGGTTATGGCTGCAACAACCTTATACATATGATCAGTTTCAAGTTACGGACAAGTGCAAGACATTCGGGTACACATAGTCAGTTCGGCCTGAAAATACAGAATGTATTTAATGCGTAGGAATTAAATGCGACCATAAGCCAATCGCATTTTTCGCATTAATATCATGCTCGCATCAATTTCTTGATTTACAGTATTAACCATTGTTTTACCGTTAATTGTCGAGGCTAAGATGGTAATTACCATGTTACATATTACAGTCACCAATGTTATACACTACAGTTTATTATTATATAAACATGTGTGTATGTGCGCAGGCTGCAAGGACTACTACAACGAGTGTCGTGGCCCTGGGGAGACGTTTCCGTACTTGTATTCAGGGAAAGTCTACAGGAACTGTACGTGCCAGTCACAGGCCACCAGTGCCCGTATACAGTGCAGAACGCGGATCCCCTTACTGGTAGAACATCGATACTGGCAGTACAGAGCATCCAGCATCGCAAAACGCTAATCATGACAGAATGCGGAACATGAGAACTTACCAATGAAAACATCAACTTGTACGCGTACATTAATAGAAAATATCAACTTGTACGCGTACTTCAATTGAAAATATCAACATTTGTACGCGTATATCAATTGAATACATCAGCTTGTGCGCGTACATCAATTGAAAACAGCAACTTGTACGCGTACATCAATTGAAAACATCAACTTATACACGTATATCAATTCATTAAAGTTCATTATGTTATTAGATCAGCAAGATTTACAGGTATTGGTGGGTTTTTTGGAAGCATTCGTGAATATCACGAATCCTCTACACCATCAGGACATATACATGTAGCTCTGTGGAAGGCGGTGTTGTTATACGTCACGAGATGATTAGACCCGGTGTATAATGGTTACGTAGTGGATACTAGTAATTGGGAGAGCATGAAGGTGTGCCCTACCTCTGGTCTTCTTGAACTTACTTATAATGTATTGAATGTTTGAGGGTAGCTCTCATAAAAACCAAACTAATGTGTAGTACATGCACCAATGCAAATTATATATTATGCACATCAACAAATATATTTAGTCCCATTTTCAATCTCATTGCACAGGCTGTGTAACATTTAAAGTTGTGAGTACGTTGACAAAATGAACCTTTCATTCCCACAAATATGTAATGCGATATCACGCGCCCTACAATATTGCTGGTAATCAAGATTATATCACATATAATGATGTTCTCTACAAGTAATGATGCATTATTTTTCTATGATTGCCGACTGAATTTAAAGTAATTTATTGCTGAATAATCATTGATATTTAAATCTCCAACAGTTGACCTTTGTGAACAAACCTTCCCCGTACCGCAGACCCAGTGATCTCCATATTGACAGTTTATTTCGATGCTTGTACGTAATAATTGGCGATTAATGCCACTAATAGCAGATAATGTGTTAGTTAATTAATCCTGGCGACGCTCTGGGTTAAAGTTCTGGGGTCACCCTGGTCTACAAATGATTATTATTAATAAAGAGAATAATTACGATTCAGGAGACCTAAGGTTTTTAACAAACCGCGTACTTGACAGACTTGCAGCAACTCCAGTATAGAAAGGTAAGTTTGTAGAACTGCATCCTCTGACTTTTTGTACAGAATTAATGTCCAGTATTGTATCGACATTTTCAAGAGAACGTCATACATAATACTATTCATGAAGTGCTGATTTCAATAAGGGCGTGGTATCATTATTGGTCGAAACATCGAAATACATTTTAATGTGGTTATATACCAAATATTTTTAATCATTTATAAACCTTCAACAATACCACTTAAGCATACAACAATTAAACGGTCTAAATTCACTGATATTTCAACTATAATGACAAGCTATATTAATTGGTTACTCCTTGGCTGTTCCAGCTATGGCGCCAGTGAATGTCTGCGTGTTGTTCCTCGTGGGGATCGTCTCTACATCCGCCATGTCGCCACTTGGACCACACACCTGGCAAGGCTCAAGAGGTGGGTTCCACGATATCTGTCACTTGAAGGCATAGTGTCTCTCAGTCGTGTATACATTTTAGTATATATAGCCAGTGCCAGTGCTGCATTGTACTGTAGTCATTACGCCAGAACCGTCCTTTACACGCCCCACCCCCCTCACACCCCGTATAGGCTGACAGTACCGTCAATGATTTTCTGTTTCTCCCAATTGGTATTGAACATTCATCCTAGCTGCTGAATTGTTGCCACTGACTTAATGTTATGGTACTACTCAGAAACAGCGACATTGTAAATATAATTTAACAACACCTGACTTTTCAATGGTAGGAATGTTCTTATTTAAGTTGGTTGCAACGTCATATTTAATATTTTATAGAATTGTTCGAAACGCGCACATCTCAGTGGAAGCAATTTGTTTGAAGGTCTATGAATATATATCTGTGTTTTCATTGCTTGGCTAGACGAAGAAAGCCGTCAGATCAACTTAAACCATTAAAAAATAACCTCACCACTGAAAAAGTAACAAGACACTATACGGGCCAACTCATATGTTTTTGTCATCTGAGACTGTGTTGTAGCAGAAACTCTAAATCATGCCCATTTTTCTGTATATCATAATCAAAGTTTCCACATTATATTGTTACAGACGAGTAACTGCTATGACACGTAAGCTATTCACCCACAGTGTATCTGTGTGCGAATTCATCTTCTGAAGCTTGGGCCACTTGCCTACTGAACGTTATTGGCCTCTGTTTCAGGTGATGGCGTGAATTAAGAATTATAATAGTCTGCATTAATATTTTTAATATCCTTATCCCGTGCCTCCAGTCTGGTGTTCAGTTGTGTCCTTATTTAGTGTGTACCTCTACACTCACGACACGTCACGTCATGTCCGTGCGTCTGCAGTAA
>JAUTBT010002338.1:0-10159 GCA_032361225.1 Lepetodrilus schrolli
GTTTGTAGTCAATTCTTGCACGGACAGGCAACCAGTGAAGAGACTTGAGGACAGGAGTGATATGATCATTTCGGGATATATATATATATAATGAGTATATTATATTGTGTTTAATAGTAGTAATCAACACACAACTCAATCGAAATCACAAAATAGTTGTAATTTATTTATTTTTGTTCTCGCGATTATTAATACGTCGGGATATAATCTTTTTTTTTTAATGAAACTATTACGCGGCTTAAAATTCCGGTATAGTTATTTAAACAATATTGGGTGCCATTTAATTGGCCGTCCCGATCGCATGTCTTTTAGCTGGTAAACCCGATGAAGAAGAAGTAATGAAGGAATCATTTATTAATTAAATAAAATACAATAATCAAAATTTAATGTAATATTTTTATAAGAAATATTTGACTTTATACTTGATTGTATGCCTTTAATTGTGGTAATTAACACATTCAAATAAGACACAAAATAGTTGTATTTTATTTATTTTTTATCTCGCGATTTAATAAATAAAATATGAAACTATTGAAAACCAGTGGGAAATGTGGAAAATGCAGCTTATGTTCTAATTCGCAAGCTCAACCGAACATAACATATTTACAAACATATAACCAATACTCAATGTCCACGTCGTCTCAAGTACCCAATATACTTGTGTAGACAAATCAAATACATTTCAGGTAAAATACGAGTGACTATGAAATATGTATTCTCTTTGTCATTACCTAGATACACGTTAAAGGCATACAATCACGATGTGTTTGTATGCCTTTAACGTGTATCTTGGTAATGACAAAGAGAATACATGTAATTGAAATTCTTATAATTTGGATAATCAACAAACACTTCTAACGAAATGGACAGCATACAACTTATAGATCTTAGCGATAACAGTAAAATCGTAAAAGCAAAATAAAATAAATAAATTGAACTTATTTCAATAGAGGTAACCAACAAACACCTGAATGCAACGAAACAATAAAGTATTTGTCCGTAGCTATTATATTCGTAAAAGCAAAGAAAATAATAAAAATTCTTCTAGTATACGAACCAACAAACATGAAACGAAAGAACAAAACGAAAGACGAAAGAAAGAAAGACAAACGGGAATGAATGAATACAAAAGTGGATCACTACGAGATAAATAATTTGCGAAACAGATAGTTTTTTTTAGGTTTCGTTTAAAACATTGACTAATGGAAGTGACTAATGTCGGTAAAATCAATTTTGATGACAAATTCTGACACATATAGGGTTTTCAGGTCGTATTATTCACCTGAGCCCTAAGAAATGTCTTCGATAAAAATAGTCTAACATTAAATATGTATCTTAGCTAGGTGTGTGTGTGTGTGTGTGTGTGTGTATGTGTATGTGTGTGTGTGTGTGTGAGTGTGTGTATATGTGTGTGTGTGTATGTGTGTGTGAGTGTGTGTGTCTGTGTGTGTACGTATGTGTGTGTATGTGTGTATGAGTGTGTATGTGTGTGTGTGAGTGTGTGTGTATGTGTGTGTATGTGTGTGAGTGTGTGTGTGTGTCTCTGTGTGTGTGAGAGAGAGCGTTTCGTCAGTAAATTAGTTACATCATCAGGCTCTTCTAGTCTACAAATAAGTACGTTGGAATGTCATTCACACACACACACACACACACACACACACACACACACACACACACACACACATACACACACGCACGCACACACACACACACACCCACAGGAGTTAGAGAATGGATGGATGGATGGATTGATGGATAGATAGATAGACAGACACAGACACAGACGAATATCCAGACAGAGATATATAGAAATGGTACAGACAAACAGAATTCTAAACAGAATAGAGAAATTGTCTCATCACCATGATAAAGAACTTTTTGACGAGCATATCTGCAGCATAAAGCTCGCCTTCAGAAGTACGGGCAATAAAATCGGGTTTAGAATAGCTATTTACTGCATTAACACATAGTAGAACGGAGCGACACAATATACATGCACTGAGATGACAGCGACTAAATCCTCGTACCACCACACACACATACATACACACACGTACACACACGCGCACACATACACACACATACATACACACACTCACACATACATACACACAAGTACACACATACATACACACGCACACGCATACACGCACACACACCACACACATACACACACGCACATACATACATACACACACTCACACACACACACCACACATACATACACACATACACACACCACACATATACATACACACACGCGCGCGCGCAAACACACACACGCGCACACACACACACACACACACACACACACTAACTACAAACTCGTTGCAGTGACAAATCTGAATAACATGAATGGATAAGTTTAGTGTCAGTGTTGGCATATTTACATCCTGTCAGACGCTAGCAAATAGCGGTTGAGCTATTTATGAACACGCTTCATTTATTGTTATTATTGTAATCATAATTCAATATAGATTCTGAATGGTATCAAGTATTGTGAGGAAACACTAAAAATACAGGTATTGTATATAACTATGTTTTTAGAAGCACATTTTGACCACCTAGTAATGTCAATCTGGAGATTGAATTGCTTGCAATTGATACTAACCTTATTTGAGCCAACGACGACATGCCGACACGCACGCACGCACGCACACACACACACACACACACACACACACACACACACACACACACAAACACACACATGCCTGCATATATTACTGCATCGAGCTGCCCTATAAATCATTAACAATAAAATTAATAACATACATTTGATGATGGTTGTGCAAATTAACTATGGACACAAACGAACGGCTCTATCATAATTTACTGTGTATGTGTTCTCTGATATGTTTCGCCGAGCATAGGTTCGAATAATGCGAAAACTATCTGCATCTGTGCAGGAAATTACCGAATTCCATCGAGTGTAGAAATATCTCAACATATGATCTCTATTATGTCGTGCCTGTCTTTCAGTATGCAATGCATCTTGCCGTTGTTGATATACAGTGTGCTTAATGGAACGTATCTCTTAATACTACTTATTCAATGCAAACTTGGGTTATTGTTAATTATCTTATTAATACAGATTCTCTTGCATTTAAATAGTTTCTCTAGTCTTAATTTAAACACTGTAAACAGGCTGTACAAATACTACCGTTCCTAGAGTTAGGAACACGTATCACTATAAACACGTGTAGATCGCGGATATAACCAATTTCATGAAAATCAGATCCGAAACTGACGCTCAGATATTTGGACATCCAAGTTAAAGGAGAGAAACGAGATATGATTTTAATTAGATTGCCGATACACCACTACTACCTCCGCCACCACCCTAACTGTACCCCACCCCAGCTCTCCTACTGCAAAATGTCCGCCACACACCTGTGTACCATTAATGGCTAATGCCAGATATTTGATGCGGTGGGGGACCCCCGCCAGACGGCCACCAACAACCCTCACCCCACTCCAAAACGGACCGATGTCCTTCAAAGAAAGGCGGAGAACATACACGAAGATAGAAAGAAGCAGTGATAGCTAGAGCACAATTGCGGTCTCGAATTTTTAGATTTATGGCGACACATTGTCGATGTTTACATCATATTTATATAACCGTTTTGTGGCACGGATATAATATGTTTTTAAACCGGCTCGATCTTCATTCAGCTTTTATTCACGCTCATTTGCTGACCTACTTACGGTTTGAAATGAAACATGAATGAGGTTGAACTTTACGTCGTGGATGGTGGGAAAAGTCGCAAAAACTAGGGCGTTACGGCAAGATACAGGAACCACGGTTGATGCAAAGAAACAACCCTGATTTACAGATTAATAGAACCATGGTAATCTTCTTAACATGTAGATTGTTTCAGAGTCGCTATAATCACAGGACAATTATAATAAAATGTTATGTTATATTCTGTAATAGATATCGTATGAGATATTATTATTATTATTATTAAATGTATTATTATTATTAGTAGTAGTATTAGTATTATTATTAGTATTATTATTATTATTATTTGTATTATTATTATTATTATTAGTAGTAGTAGTAGTAGTACTAGCAGCAGCAGCAGTAGTGTTCTTCAACTTCCTGTCCTATAATGTACATAATAACCAATCTCATTAAAATCTGATCAGTAAATGACGCTCAGATATTTGTACATTGCTCAGTTATAGAATAGAATGTCAAAATATTTAAGGAACGAAACGAGATTTGATTTTTAGTTAGATTGCATAATAACAACCGTATATCATAATGTGTTTCATGTATTTTGGAAATAGATCTGAACGATGACTCTCTTTCCAAAACTCTTTCAAAAGTATGGATAAAAAAATATACCTAAATCTAACAATTGAGTATATAAAACATTACATTACTACTTCATGTTCACTAAAAGTGATCTATGTATTTTTCATGATGTCTGACGATTCTCCTAAGATTCTTTCTATGACATGCATACACTCTCATACATTCTCATACAATCTCATACATTCTCATACAATCTCATACATTCTCGGTTCAGCAGTTAGTGCGGCGAGACTAAACGATTTCTTTCCTATTATTTATTACGCTAATTTATCGCCCGTTTCATGTACATCATGCTCCCCAAAAAGGGCCATTGTCGTTGATTAAATCAAACACGGCGATACATAAAAGAGAGGCACAGACTCGGTCTCTATAGTCATCGCCTTAGTAGAAGTACATCCGGGCCTTCAGACGTTATCAATCACACCAAGACTTCATTGAAAGAGTTAGATGGATAGATAGAAAGAGAGAGCAAAGGGATAGAGAGGTTGCGAGAGAGAGAGAAACACACACACACACATACAGACACACACACACACACACACACACACACACACACACACACACACACACACACACAAGATACAAAACTGGGTTGTGGCTATATTGATAACGGCTATGTATCATATCTCACATTCACATCGAACACATTTAGCCCGAGGCAGGTCTACAGCTTGTGAAATCACTATTAAATATCCATTTTACCAGCGGGATTCCAAGTGGATACTTTAATGAACAAAACTTTGTGAAAGCATACTATTCCATTGACATAAATAATTCATAGTCAATAAATATGCAGTTCGTTTCCATTACAACTTCTATGGTTCATTCAGTACCTACAGTTACAAAAGAACGCCTACTATGCTTAATTAACGCCACATTATAAATATATTAACTGCATATCTAAAATATAGATAGATCTGATTCAATTTGCTCAGGAATTCCTTGTGGCGGAATGAGGTTGAAGGTTATTACGCTGGTGCAGTGCGCTCATTGTATCATTGCATTCTCACAGGAACACCAAATGCATTCCTAACATCATCAAAGGGAGAGACTCCATTCTTGTCGAATTTCATCATACACCATATTGACTCCAAAGGTAGATATTTTGACACAAGGTTTTGCCCGAAGCAATCATCACAGAGAACGCTATCAGACGGGCTGCAGTCATATGCACAGGCATTGAAACAGCATCAAATAAAGCAATCTAAGATTGAAATCATGTTATAGAATACATGTACGTATCCTAACCCTTGAAATTTCAATAATGATATATATATATATATATATATATATATATATAATTTATTTATTTTTTAAAAATATTTGTTTAAAAGTGATAATCTGGGAATGTCTTGTGTGAAGAAATGTCCCCTTATCGGAGGGTAAAATATAAAGATTCCAATTAAATACTAATATTACAGACGTTTGTATATACATAGTTATAAAGTATCATTAAAGGATTGTATATTATACGCATGAACTACTAATCAGGAATACTAGGGTTGACCATATGCATCGCTAACAGAATAAACAATTAATGTACTAGCACTTATATACATATTCTTCTTTTATATCCTTCTTTCATTCAATATCACCCTTGTTGCAGGTTATCTTACAATCTCTGAACAAAGTCCAGATTGAGTGCAAAACGCGTCCAATGAACGCTATCTTTGTTCAGGTTAACGAGAAAAACAAACAAATCTGTCTCTTAAAGGTTTCAATACGGAGGCTTAAGGTTCATCCTATCGTTTCTTCTCACATCACACTGGCAGAGTTTTTCTTGAATGACCACATAGCCCCGTATAGACGGGGGGGCATTAAGTGACTTTCTCTTCGAGTTGTTCCCATTGGGATTGACCCTCGAGCTCCTAGAAATGTATTGGTGACTTTCACCGGAATGTTGCCATCAAAGTGTCAATATACAATCCTTCTGTTCCCACTAAATAGATTTGTTTGCGCATTATTTGCCCATATCGGGGTATAATGGTTAAAAGGCTCACAGCCAGGAGGGTTTGTTCATTTGGTCACGTTGGCCCCACCCAACAACGCCCGGCAAAAACTGATCCGAATTGAGGTGCAACAAATACCCGGATTTGGACACGGATAACCGGACCGGACCAGATGAGAAGATCCCGTCTATCGCCACATCAGCATGCGGCTCTGCCCGATCGTTCACAAAATTGCCATCGTGAATATCGCACGACCTTGAGTTCTATACGTGAAGGTGTGACCTCAGATGATAACATGGACAGTAAACACGTTTTGCAGTTGGTGTAATTATACGAGTAATTAAATTAATGATCGATGGCGAATGTCTTGAAACCTGTAGCATACAAAATTGACACCATAGAATACCTCATATGTCTAAAGGTAAGGTAAAACAAATACATGGTACATAATATGATACATTACTGGTCTAGTCATCATAACACTCGTGTTATTAACGTCGGTGACGTTAGTTATCTCCCACGTAATGTTCTCAATTTATTTCAATATCTCACGTAAGATGCAAGCGACTGTTAGTATATGCATGTGCCGCGATTCGAGGGCGATAGGGCCCGAGACTGCAAAACCATGAATTAAACCCCGGACGCGTTAGCAGGAGCTTTACGGTACGACACACCGACAGGCGCGGACATCCACGAACGCACTCTCCGAGCCGTGGGATTTGGCGCAGAATCGCTAATCTATCTGCTTTACACACTTTGAGGTGACGACAAAAGACCTCGAAAAGACGCATATTTCTTAGACACAGACAAGCCGCCCAGTGATGACTTCAACAAAAACGACAGTAGACGACGGACATGAACTGTTTTACGTCGATGGACTCCGTCACAACGTGATTCAAGACCCTTCAAAGGGAACGTCTGGGTTGTCAAGCGTTCAGCGTTACGTATCGATTATCTTAGAGAACGCTGGACCGTCTGTATAAGACTATCTAGACACCTATGTTGCTGATTCTTGACACATATGTTGCTGATTGTTCTAATGTTGGAGATTAGTAATATTGCTGTATATCAGATATATCATTCTCTGTATTCTATCATTACTTCAATTTTAATCATTTTTATTGTGTGCATGTTTTTCTTCCTGCTTTTCATTTTAAACTATCTATAGTATAATTAAATAGCATTCTTCACGTATGTGACGTAAATCAATAATTCACTCATTCACTCACTCATTCACTCGTATATCATCGATAATAAAACGACCCCAAACTTGTAGAATTGATATCTTCACAACTGGAAGAATTTTTAAAGAGTAGCCCGAAACGTATATGTTATCAGCTTGTTGATAGCTACCTATAGCTAGATAGACGCAACTCCAGTCTATCGATGAACTGAAATACAATCATAATAGGATTTTGTACATGCAGAAAATAATGTGAAGGTATACATACCAAATACTATGGTATATAATCGCTTTCCATCTTAGTCATACGTTTACTCAACGAACACACGCTCGGTGCTACACTCGAAAAAATAATGCACGTTGTTGGTAATGTCTGTTCATATTTCTGCCGATACCTCCGCTTATCCGGTAAACACGCCCATAAATCCTGCCGATTTCCCGTTATACTGCTGATAGATAGGAAGGCCTGTTCTTAATAGAGTCGAATATACTAATTTATTAGTGTTTTTTTATTAATATTATTTTCATGTTTATCAAAGTCTTTGTGATAATTGTATAACAAGTTTATGATATTGTTTATGATTTGTATCAACTTGTTGACCGTTGGTGGTAATATTTATGATGCTATTTCCTACTAATGCTGGTGTTAAGATACAATGCAGTGTTTACCAGTGTAGTGTTTAGTATAGTGTTGATAATAGTGGTTATATATACTTGTTTTCCTATGATTGTAATAATGTTTACGATAATTGTATAAAGTACATATACTAAACAATTTAATATTAGAATAGTAAACAATATCATATTGCCTAGACTACTAATTATACTGTTTATTATGATTGAGTTTATAACGACACAAATTATACAATAAACACACTTTAATTTAAAAATATATTTATGAGGTAATTAATATCCTGTTCGCATTAATTTCGTGATTTACAGTACTGTATATCCAGGTTTTCTTATGAAATTCGTAAATGTCATGATTTATCTCGACATAAATAAAGAATACGAGTAAGGTAAGATTGCTATCTTCTGTTAAAGCACACATGTTTAGCGAACTGTACAAATATAACAAATAATAAACACGAGCATAGATTACAGTATATGTGATAAATTTTAAAAAAACAACACATTATCCTAATAGCGTTGCCAGGTATGGTACACTTATACATAAATTCGCAATTGTCTATATCCATTAGCAATATAGATATAATCACAGCATTAAATGTGCCAAGACTATTTTTATCCCTAGTAAATGTCTTATATAATACATTATTATTATTACTTCGTGAATAATAACCTAAGACTGCTAATGTCTATGTAGTGATATATCATTCTGAAGATAAACGCACGAACTTTAACTGATTTAATTCCCGGAAGGATGCACGGGTCAGATTTCGTATCCAAGTCTGGAGACATCAAAAGCGTTATTAATGATATACACCGGCCATTTTACAGGCGGCCTTTTCCCATATCTCTCGCCGTTGATATATTCTGTGCGTACATGTAACTGTTTCCGTTTGTGATAATGTTAGGTGTATTTTCTTTTACCGCTCGTATACAGTCACGTGGTATAGGGTATCGGATAGTGTCGGAAAACAGTTAGGCGTTGAAGGGTATCCGCATACTGAATTCTAGCCGGGATAATGCATACTAGAATATTGTGTTATCATTATTAATTAGATATTTCTTTTGCCATTAAATGAATTGTATTATTTTTAATTATAAATTTATTATCAAGAGATAAAACAGTTCCGCAATTAATGTGGTAATACAAAATGGAATAGTAAGAAATTAAGAATATTTTATGAGGCTTGATTTCTTTTCTGGCTTATCGGGAAAATAGGAATTTATAGAAAAGATAAATCATAAACAATAAATGACATTAATAAAACAAAATTAAAAACTAAAGTAGTTTAATCTACAGGCATCTAAAAAAATGCATACATGATAGAAACATACACATATTTTAGTTTAGATATACATGCTAAACGCAACCCCATACAACTTTCTATTCCTAACACACACACACACACACACACACACATACACACACATACACACACACATATACACACACATACACACATACACATACACACACACACACACACACACACACACAAGGGATTAAATCTGCCAAACAAAAATATACATACATATGTCTGACGGTAGTATAGGTCGTATTCAGAATACATCTATCAGCATTTGTACATGCATAGCTAGCACCGGGGGCTTACGAAGTACCATTCAGATTGCCTCGTTAAATCTACTTCTTCATGTCCGTACAAGATAATCCGAGTGTTATGAGTGTTGTCCTTTGGTCGATACCTATGGTATAGTCTCTTTGCACTCTGATCCGTTTAACATAACGAATTCATCGGTGTATGCTTGGCTCAATTGGTCCATTCAATGTCAAATATATTCCTTTAGTTGATTCGTGGGTTATCATATGTTTGCTAGAGTATGATCCATTATAATATATTATTTCGAGAAGTCATACAATTATTTAATTGCCCTGTATAACTGCTGTGCAGGGGTTGTCAGAAGAAAGCACGATTTACTTATTATGTATATAATACTTTGTTGGTTTGATCGATAGAGAAATAGCTACGGACAGAGAGGGGGGGGGGAGAGAGAGAGAGAGAGAGAGAGAGATAGATAGAGAGAGAGAGAGAGATAGAGAGAGGGGAAGGCGGG
>JAUTBT010002339.1:0-10157 GCA_032361225.1 Lepetodrilus schrolli
AAAATGTTATCTACAGTAGAATAACATTGTTGTCCTACTGACGTTATCTCCTGTTGGAGCCAGTATTGGGTGATAAATAGCTATCCACACCTTAAACGTTATATAGCTGAGATGATCTAATGTTGATGTGTATATTCATGCTGAGAGAATAATCTATGCGGTAGCACAAAGTCAATGGTAGATTATCCAACCGAACCGAAACACTGGTTGGACGGAGCCGAAGATACCAGTTCCAACCTGCATTGGCATCAATGTTCATGGAAATGACATTTCTGGGACATGGCAAGACAACTTCGATTTCAGTGGAAAACAAGCCCAGGGTCTTGGGTGTGCATGACAAAATAATCTACAGATTTTACAGAATATTGCTATGCCGATTTTTTTTCTTATCAGATATAATGCCCAGCCTCAACTGCAGTTAGAATCCTTGCTTTGTCGATGCTGGATCTGTGCTAATGGTGTTGCAGGTTTTATCCCATAGTAAAACAAGCCATTACATAGCATAAAATAATCTTGCAAGTGGTTCTAAAGTGATCCAAACAAAACCGAAACTTGCTCGGAACAGTTGTAGCTACAATATTGTAAATTGTGGAGACCCACTACAAATGTAAGTCCATTGCAACCAGATTTACCTTTGCAGTGGGTCCCTAAAATCTGACTTGCAATCAATTGTAGCTACAACTGTTCTGAGAAACGAGGCAGAGGAGAAAGAATAGAACTTGGCCCAATTGTGTGTGCAATCTGATGGTTTCACCTAGTCTATTTAAACAATTTTTTATATTTTTTTAAAATTCAGGTTTTGAGCCGCTTTCAAGATTCGTTCATTTCTTATCAGTTTAGGGTAGGAGGAAACCCGCAACATCCGTGGTGCCAAATGTTGCAGTAAAGCTGCGAGCATCAGCTGGTACTGACAAGACCAAGGATGATAACTACATTGCCACATTACAGATAGTGCATCCTATCAATATCGCATCAGAATAGATCCATGATCTAGCATCATCACATAGCAAGTTGCTCGGGGAAAACAAAACAAAGCATATATTTAGCTTAGTGAACACTTTATTCCAGACACAAAAATACATTATCTACGCATGGTATTACAGTGTACTTGCTCAGTGAAGTCAGCATTGGAATGAAAAAATATACACCATGATTTTAACTGTAATAAGTCTTAACGAAAGTATGGAGCGAAGATGCATGTTTCTATACTTCTCCCCCAGAGGCCTTTAAGTAATGCGTAGAGATTTAAGTCGCCCTGCAGAGAGATCATAGAATCTCATTGTTGACCTGCCTACAGGCTGTAGTCTGCACTGTGTATAGAAATCATTGTTACCCTTGTTGGGCCCCTTTGCCTACAGATTGTAGTATCCCTTGCCTATATATACCCAACAAAATAAATTATGGGCCAGCAGAGATATTGTTGGGAAGTTTTCTACCAAATTTCAGAACTTTGCTTGAGGAATTTGGTGCCATTCTTCTTCCAAATTGTCTGCAAGTTCTTGAAGAGTACTTGGAGCCTGTAGTTTGGACATCCTTCATTGTTCAAATAACAAAGTTAAATTATATGCCCTAGTGTCTACTCGCCCTTAATTAATTTTGTAGAGTATAGATTGTAGTTTCCCTTGTTGGGCCCTTTACCAATAGGGTGGTCTCCCTTGTTGGGCCCTTTGCCTATAGATTGTAGTTCCCTTGTAGGGACCCACTGCCTAGAGATAGTAGTCTCCACATAGTCTAGATAATTAATTATCTCCCTTGTTGGGATTCCATGCCATGTCTCTACTGCCCAGAGATTGTTATCTCCCTTGATTAAGATTATAAGGGTACTTCCCATGAGTATTTCAATCATGCTTACTGATAAAAACACAGCGAGCTTATGAAACAAGACTATGTGCCAACAATGTATTCAAATCTAAGACGAAGAATTCAAATTTCAATTTCTTGGATCTGGGGGAAAAGGGGCCCTGGCCTAATGAAACTCTGCGACAATGTGAACAAGATTTGTTTCCCTGGCCTTGGGAAGACGAGGCGTGACTTACAATAGCATTGTGATATGTGTACATTAAAAACATATATGCCCTATATGACATAAGTTTTCATTGATGATAGGACAGTTACTAGAAATCTGCCTTTACAGGATTTGCAAGCCTAATTCTTTTCCGGTTCCAGACTAGGAGGAAAACTTACATTCAACATACTTAACCCTCTCCCTACTGGATTAGGCACAGCTCTTTAGGGCATCTCCTGTTGCCTCCAGCAGGGAGAGCGTTAATGTCTCCAAACTTGAACATGAGAATAAAAGAAATGCTAAAACTATAATAAATGTGAAAATGTGAATATACAAGTTAAAACATATGGTGAAATATCAATTTTCAAGTTTATACCAAGATGAAATATTGCAAAAATTAATTCCGATGTTTAATGACCGATTGTACTTTTTACTGTTGTTGAAAGACTACATATAAGCATGATATTAAAGGGCATGCAATTGCAACCCTGTATGATGTATATGTACATGTGATGTCAATAAATAACACACACACTAAAACACACTCACGTCAAGAACACAATACTAGAGGTGACCGCAAAATTTACGACTGTCATGTCTGAAAATTCACTGATACGAATCGAATAAAGCTTCTGACCCGATGCCTCGTTAGATTCCACGTCACGTACTACAATATACCCTCCGCCACTAACGAACCACATAATTAAACATTCATCAATAGTCATTACATGGATGACATCTTCGGTGAACCAGCTTGTAAAAATATAAAATATGAGTCATCTAAGGTGTACTTCCTAGTTTTGATTGAACATTTAATAATGCATTTTCAGTCTTAACCCTAGCTCTCCTGGATTAATCGTAACCACTGGCTTACAGGGCATACCCAGCAGGTAGAGGGGTTAACCAAATCCCATTCCAACACGCATATGTACAATTTAACTCAATCTGTAATGGTTGGGAGGATAAGTCAGACCGAAAAATTGCGACACAAATTCAATTTGTGGCGTCACCTTATAACAATTGGATTAGTTCCAAAATGTCTGTAAACCTAGCAAAGAATGGGTACCAGGAAGGATGACATGGTCATGTGAATGAAAACCTACTAGCGCCTTGAATGGCAGCTTGGATTATATATTCACCAGGGAGTTCCCACTGATCCATTTACCAGGCTAATATGGTAGCGCTGTGAGCATGCTTTACAGCATTGATTTGGCGCAATATAAATGTACACATTATTATTATTACACGTGATTTGGCAAGTTGGAATTCATCACCACGTCATATTTCATGTTTGAAGTTTTTATTTTAAACATAGGAAAGTTGAACAGTAGCTCAAATAAAATAATACCCATAGAGCTACTTATAAGAAATATTTATCATCAATATTTTGCTATTTTAATAAATAACATCTTGACCAACAAGAATGGAAGAAACAACTAGCTGGTGTAAAGGATGGAGTCTGTTGTGCTGTTAAGTAAAACAGTGATGAGGGCGATTCACTGCCTAATGTCGCAGCAAGGATCTTTCACACAAACAACGATAAATAAAATATACCAACTTCAAACGAGATACTTTAACGGGGACATCAATGAATTTCACCCATCAAAGATCAATGAAGCAGTACAAAAGCGAATATATGAATACAAATTGAATACACTTTACATCAACACTAGCCAAAACTGTTCACCTAAGATCTGTGAATGTATGTCTTTAAGTGTACAAACATACACTCTCACAATAATTCACTAATGGACATAATATTTCACTCGGCGAGTTACGTCAACCGATGGCTGTGGGAACAAAATTATTCGAAAAAGATATTAACAATGAAGCCGCAATGGTCACCAATGTTCCAAGACGAAATTCAAACGCTGTTCACCACAAAAACATCACACTTTCTTCGCAATGGGACCCTACACCTGGAACTGAGTCGGTCCCCAGGACTAGTCGACTCACAGCTGGTTTACTTTAAACAAAACACGTGCCCTACACCTGCGCTCATCAAGAATTGGACAGATCGATGACGTAGGGTGTCTTCTGTTCCTCGCTACCGCCGGTGTTGTTGCTACCACCACCACCACCACTACCACCGCCATCCCGCCTGTTGGCCAGGATGCTGTTGACTGTTGACTCTTTCCTGGCTCCGGGATATGCCATCATCTGTGACCGCAGGATGTTCTCCAGGTTGGCCGCACGGCTCCCAGAGGGACTGGCTGCAGCCCCCATGGCCCCCATCCCACCACGGCCCATGGATCGCTGCTGCTGGACCCGGTTGATGTGGCGCTGTTGGGCGCGTATGTCCTGTTGGATATGGTGCAGACGCTGCATCTCCATCAGCCGTTGCTGCTCGATCTGAAAACACAACGGGACGACGTCAGCATTGGAGTATTGATACCGGGACCCTAGGGACAGGATTTGAACCCAGGGCCTTTTAAGTCCAAGATTGTACCATTGCACTACCAACCAAAACTGCATCAGCGTTAGAATTCTGAACAACCTTCACGAATGCTCCAGAAGGTCGGCATCAATGTTTACGAAAGTCACATTTCTGACACAGATACAATGTGTGTTTTCGTTCCTTTGACTGTACTGCCATGAAAGGTATGTCCCTAAGGTCAGAAGTTAAGGAGGATTCTATTTCATCCAAGTCACAATACTTCAGGAGCTTTTATTGTTCTGGTCACTACTACGTACCTGTTGTTTCTGGATGGTCTGCTGGTACATAATCTGCTGTTGTAGGATTGCCTGCACTTGGGCTTGGAATAGATCAGGAGGCAAGTTGGGGAACTGTAATAAAAATAAAAAAAGGTATAGTGGGACAAAAACCTGCTGCAACTGCCGCATTTTCCTAGAGGCGCAAAACCTGAGTATTTGACTCTCTTGAGGCAATAGTATTATGTGCAATTTGAGTTGTTGCTTTGTTCAGAGGGTCATTTTGATTCCTTATACTGAAAGCCTAGGGAATATCTTTCAACTGTGTTATAGGAAGATTGAAGAAGACTGATGAGGTTTAAACAAAATATATTTTTATAACCTATGAAACGAATACTGAATCGGATAAAATAAAGGAGATTTTGAATATCTCCTCTTTTCGTGAGTATAGGCAGTCATTACACAGTTACAAAAAGAAAAATATAATTTCTATAAACGTTTTGGATGGTAATTTTGAAACGGCTCAGGCTAACATGCTAGTGTTAATTTCGTCCATCATTCGACGGCAGGTGACACTTACCCTCTGTTTCACCATCTGCACAATCTGCAGCACGTTGTCGGGGCTGAACATTCCCATTCCAGATGCTGTACTGGCCTGGTGGGCAACTGCAACAAAAAAGACCAAATATTCACATCTGTGCAGTGCATGACGCAACATATTGGGGCCATTCATTTCACCGCAGTACAGTGTTCGGAGTACTCCAGACAAGACAGTTTTGTCAAAGGAACGACCTATACATTGTCTGCAGTCTAAGGGCACTGTGCCACCATCTTGCTTGTGTGAGCCGTTCCTTTCACTCAGTAGTGATGTCACATGTCTGTCCGAGAACACTTCGCACAATTGAAAGAAGCGGGGCCACAGACAATATCTTTGATATTATGGCCAAATGTTGTATATGTATTACATATTTGGAATAGCTCATTGTTTAATGTAAAAGCCACACCACATCCATTAAGAGCTTGGGACCCAGTGGGATAGGATAGGATAGTATACGATAGAAATAGGGATAAGGAGATGGAGAGAGAGAAATAAACCAAATCAAGTAAACGTGCACGTGCGTAGATATATCCATTTCATATTACCAGTATATCTATTATATTAACTATTACTATAATTATGACATACCATTTTGTTACAACTATTCATGCAGAGTTCACTGGTTAACAACTTGACATATCTCACGTGTGCATTCTTTTAAAGTTGTTGCTTTATTTGTGAGAAAAACATACGTATTTAAGATGACAATGCTTTATAACGTAGACAGAGACACACAGACAGACAGAAGAGAGACATTTACAATACAGACCTTTGGTCATCCCCTTCCTGTCACTCTCGTACTCCTCCCAGGCAGCCTTCTTGTCCTCCTCGGACAATGTCTGGTCCGTCCTGTTTTCCAGCAGAGAGTCATGTTCGTGGTACTTCACAATGTTGTCAGTGGACTTCAACAACTCCGCCAGAAGAACATCCTGACAATTATGAAGTCAAATCCACTTATTGCATATCCTGCTTCAAGTGACTCAAACTCCACTCATCGTGCTTAATTGCATAGAATAAATATCCTATTCTAAAATCTAAATAATTCTAAAAGAAAAAGCATTTTTCTTTCTCTCATGCTAGAGTCATTAAATTATTTTGATAGCAAATTGAAACCAGGTCCTGAGATTACATGACCATAGAAACCAATGGCTGTGACGACACTTTTAAAACTGAGGTACTACCACAATATTAAAAGGCATATTACACTTCCTGATAGAAGAAGCAAACGACACACGAGATTAGATAGTTTCGACAGCGTGTTCGGCCGAGTTCGTCAACTCGCGGAACAACATTGAGTTATCTCCCCATATTATCGAGATGATGCACACTCATAACAAAATGGCTGCGCCCATGATCGTGGACGATATGAACACATCCGGGTTCCCAGTGATTTCATTTCATTCCATTGAGAATCCAGATGGAATGTTTAAAGATATCTTTTATCATTTATGTTGCTTTGTCATATTTATGGCATGTAACTTCACGGCACTGATAAGAGTATTGAAATGTGTTTCGTTCATTCGGTTCGGTTCAACAAGTACAGACCGGTTTTATCAGTATACCGAGTAGTGACATACAGTCCTAGCACTACATTAACTTTTTGAGGACATGAAATTACTCGCTCTCTAAGTAAAGGGATTGTTAATCTGGGCTATTCCACTTGTCTGCCTGTCCCACCCCCCCAAATGTTGCTCACCTTCGGCAGTGCATGTGTTATTTTCTCTGCGTTTGGGTCATCACGACGGTTGGGTTTGAACTGATACAGCTCACTCAGATCATGGGCCGTGAAATGTCTGTCGATCTGATGTTCATCAACCACACGCTGCGACAGCGACTGCTTTGTAACCTGACGCTCATAGATCTTCTCCTCCATCGTACCCTGAGAGAAACAAAACACTGAATGTATGAATTAGTGGTACATCACAGCGGGAATAACACATAAACACTGAGAGAAACAAAACACAGAAACACATTTATCCCGAGATAAATAAAACACAAACACACTTACCCTGAGAGAAACAAAACACACATTTATCCCGAGAGAAACAAAACACAGAAACACACTTACCCCGACAGAAACACATATACCCCACAGGAGAAAAAAAATGCATCAACACATTTACCCAGAGAGAAAACAACACAACCACATTCTGATTGGACTGGATCGCCCACCTGTGCGAGGAAGCGGTAGACATAGCAGGGCTTGGTCTGTCCGAACCGGTACAGTCTGAAGATGGACTGCACGTCGTGCGACGGGTTCCATGACGCGTCAAAGATTATCACCCTGTTCGCCGCAACGAGGTTGATCCCGAGACTTCCAGCTCTCGTGGAGATGAGAAATAGACGACATCTGGGGAGAAAAATAAATCAACCCGACTGTTAACTACTACCGTAACATTGTCAAATGTAACATTTTTGATAATTGTTTTAAAATGCACAGGCACAGCTATTTAGAGTTGAGTACCGCTGGGGTGCGATGATGCTCACTGGGATAAATGACGAGTATTAATCAATATATACCTGTAATTCTCGGGATCGTTGAACATGTCTGACCAAGTGCTACGGAGCTGAGCACTCGTCGAGCCGTCCATACGGAAGTAGTCCAGACCTTTGCACCAACACTTGCCAAACTTGGGTTGATCAGCCTGAATTAGCATTGATACACACAATGAAATGATTGAAGCGGTAAAAGCAGGTCAAAAGCTTCCTTGACCTGATCAACAATGTGGAGAGTGAATAGAGTGAATTTAGTAGGAAAATATTGCTATATTCCTAAACTTGATATCAAGTTAATGTTATAAGGAGCAATAGATTTCCATTAATGTCAAGTGAATGTCATAATGATGGAAATATTAATACCACGGTAATTAATTAAAAATTATGAAAATTAATATCTTAATTATGGCACTGCTCGGACTGGAAAATATCATGCCTGATCGTCATCTTCGTTCTTATCTTCCCCTTCCTTTTCATCCCCTTCCTTTTCTTCTCCATTCTTCTCTTTCTCTCCATTTTCTTTCTTTTCTGTCTCTCCATTTTGTTTCTTCTGCTCTTCCATTTCCTTGGCCTTCTGCTCAGCCATACATTCTTCCTCATTTTTTCTGTCGATCTCATTCAGGAAGAACTCAATGATGTCCAGGGACAACAAGCTCTGACTGAAAATGAGGCTGCAACAAAGGACGTAACACCCAGTTTACTACAATGCCTCAGCAAGCACAGCGCTGGTCCACAGAATGATAGTCGCGCCACCAGAGTCATAACGCGCTGTACAAGTATTGGGAATTACGACTCTCGTAGTGCTAATATTATTCCGCAGAACGTCAACCTGCACTCTTCTGTTCGAAAAAGCATAACTGCGCACAATGATAGTCGCGCCAGGTGAGTCGTAACTTGCTGTACATTTATAGGGAGTTGAGATCCTTGGACACCAGAGGTAAAGTCTGTGGCGACAAACTCGCCAATTTACGTTCTGAGATAAAACCGTATCATTTATCAATATGCTTGCACACCAAAAGCAATATTCATAACCACATATTTCAATACAATCTTTTGTTGTCACCGCGATAAATCGCTTGCCTCTGGTGTGTAAGGAACTTTAGACTTGCATAGCGCTACTGGTATTCTGTGGAACGGCAAACTGCGCTCTCTTGTATGAAACAGACAAACTCCAAGGTAAACTTGACGTTAACAGTAGCAATGGTGTATTCAATGGTGTATGCTATGGTGTATGCAATGGTGTATTCAATGGTGTATTCTATGCCAAGATTGGAGCTAAGGTTACCTAATATTTTGTACATATACTGAATTAGTGCATCACATCACAGCAGGAACAGTTCCCCCGCATGCGATGAATCATTACCATAGAGATGTTGCACTGTTTCGTACAGGAGAGCCCAGGTAATCAAACAAAGTCAGAATACATTGGTGCCAGCGAGTAACATCGTTGTCGACAGATTGGGAATATGACAAAACTGATTTTAAGACCACCACAGGACTTCTGAGAATGATAGATTCAATTTATAATTGAAAAGCCATTTCAACCATTGAGAATGATGGAATTCATTTTAAATTGAGCGAGTGATTATGGAGTTTAACATCGCTGCGGGAATCTTTCACCCATTTGTGATGATTAATTCTAAATTGAAAAGCCATTTCAACCACTGAACATCCATATTTACTACTGCCCTAGTTACACAATTACTATTTTATAAATACAAAAATAAATATTTTTATACAATAATTGAGGAACTTTTAACAGAATGAGAATACATAAAAAAAAAATGAAATATAGGAACTTGTATAAAAAAAATTAAATGGCTTTTCAATAAGGAGTGAATGAATTATTGTTATGTCACAGCAGGAATATTCAACGTGGAAGGGAAGTCACTGAATTTAGTTTTGGTCTCCACTGAGGTTTAGAGGCACTCACACTTTGTCTCCGATATCCTCACACATACGCAGGATGTCAAAGAGCAGCAACAGCTTCCCGCCCAGCTCCAGATTATTCTGATCTTCTTCTTTCACGTACTCTGCCCACCATTCACTACTGACCGGCCGCGGAACGTCAATCTCCATCAGCTCGTCGCCATCTGCAGAAACAGCAGTAAAAACCCTTCAGATTCTGCACCAACACTTACAATCTTTCACATATAGGAACAGCGGTAAAAATCCATCATACTCTGCATCAACACTTACAATCTTTCTCATACAGGAACAGCGGTAAAAATCCATCATACTCTGCATCAACACTTACAATCTTTCTCATACAGGAACAGCGGTAAAAATCCATCATACTCTGCATCAACACTTACAATCTTTCTCATACAGGAACAGCGGTAAAAATCCATCATACTCTGCATCAACACTTACAATCTTTCTCATACAGGAACAGCGGTAAAAATC
>JAUTBT010002340.1:0-10157 GCA_032361225.1 Lepetodrilus schrolli
CATATACACATACCACATGGTGTAGTTATGCACGAGCGCACACCTATAACAAACACACACACACACACACACACACACACACACACACACACACAGGCATTGGACACACACACCTATCACGAATAAAGTAATCAGATATACCCAAACGCTTCCCAAACCAAGTACTACACCTAATACGACCATAAGTGCTTTCGAATTCTAACATTTACTTAACGCCCAAGAACGTGTCCAATTGAGGATTGGACTAAAGTCTTCCACACCCGAACCACTCTTCTGGTGCATAATGTCTTTAAACGCGTACAATTCTGGTTTACTTTGAGAACTGACTGCGCATGGGCAATGAAGACCGTCTCCAGAGCTGTGTCAGAAACGTGTTACTGATGCCATGGATTACCTTATCTGCACAGCACAGGCAACAACATTTAAAGTAATTCACATGTATCTGTATCACCAATGACTCGCCACCGTTGATCCTACAATGCTTAGTATATCGCAAATGTTTGAGCAGTTGTATTGTATACCTGACAAATGGTACATGCAGAGTATTGGCTATACAGTTTAATGAGTAATATTGCGTAAAATTAATGAAAGAGAATTTCTATGTAGTATCCTTCAGTAAATTAATATGGATTCCATACCAATGATATAGCTATATCGTTCTTCTACTAAGGTGTCACATGACGTTGTATTACCTAGTGTGTTATTGATATATACTGACAGTAGTAATATTATTATAGTTGGTAATAGAGGTAATGTATACGTTCAGCATAGTTCGTACTATAACGAATATCATACTCTCAACTAAGCTCTGGATATTGATAATGTATGCTCTCTACCTGGTTTGAAATGTCGATAATGGTCTTAACCCAGTTCTGTATGAAACTATGTATAGATAATGTTCTATAATTACCAGTCAGCAATAAAGAGAAATGCTTAGCCGAGTCCATAGCATATGGTCAGATCGTAACCAAGTGGCCAGAAAAGATGTTTCTAAACCACTGTCTAATCTGGTAGCGTAGATACCGCTGTCAACCTAGCACGTAGTACACAGGATTGATAATGCTCTTATGCCGATACGTAGATATCGCTGTCAACCTAGCACGTTGTACACAGGATTGATAATGCTCTTATGCCGATACGTAGATATCGCTGTCAACCTAGCACGTAGTACACAGGATTGATAATGCTCTTATGCCGATACGTAAGGTAATAAATTCACTTCATTTAAATGCGTAAGAACGTGAATTCATCCCAGGAGGACATAGGTACATCTAATAATTTCATAAATAAACTGACCAACAGTATTTGAATGAATATTGGTCGTTATTCATTGATCAGTAGCAGAGGTTCTCCATTGAAAGCAATAGCACCGATAGTAACTCCTTATTGTACAACTTACAAGATGTCTCACGCAAAACAAAAATAAAGAAAATGATAAACTATATATTTTATACTTGGATGTCCAATGGACACTTAATTTTAGGTTGGAATGTCGTTTGACTGGAATTTGCTTTAAAGATACACTAATTAATTCCTGGAAGCTTACACATCTAGTGTCTAGCATTGAAACCTGATAATACATGTATGCAGTCAACATTGGACATTATTAGTTTCCATGTAGACTTCCACCTAAAGATGAACACTAATTTCAGCTAGGAATATTCAACAAACGTCATCACGATCAGTTATGTTGACTGTGGTCGGAAGAAGAACTATGGGAAAGTTACAAAGCACATATGCAGTCAACATTGGACTATATTACATTGAATTTCCATATGGCCTTCTAACTAAGGATGAACACTACATTCTGCTAGCATTATTCAACAAACGTCATTCACGAGCAGTTTTGTTGACTATGTTCGGAAAGAGACCTAATCTGGTGTATATATTAACAACATGAGCACCTGATATAACACATTTTTTCATTATTTATTTTGGATTGGGGTTTTAAGTCGCTTTCAAGATTATTTCACTTATATCACGACTTGTCAGTTTAGGGCGGGAGGAAATCCGCAACATCCGTATCGCTGAATGTTGGAGTAAACCTGCGAGCATCGTAAACCTGCGAGCATCGTAAACCTGCGAGCATCGGCTGGTACTGACAAGACCAAGGATGATAATTGCATTGCCACTATACAGACGTCGCATCCTATCAATATCGCGTAAGAAATGTAACTTTCGCGAACATTGATGCATTCATCGTTGGATGATAGTACATTCCTACATATTTCTCACCAAAGATGAACACTACTTTCAGTTAGTAATACTAAACGTCATTCACGATCAGTTATGTTGACTGTCTTCGGAAAGAGAACTATTAGATGTCTGTTATATTGAATGTCATTGAATTTCAATACGGACTAACTATAGCTGAGCATTAATTTCAGCTAGCAATATTCAACAAATGTCATGCACGAGCAGTTATTTACGTTGCCTATGCTCAGAATGAGTGTTACTATCTAGTGTTATTGCATGGAGGATTGATGGAGGATTGTGAACGTGCTCTCACTTGGATGTGTTCGTTTCTGGTACGGGCAAATATAACTAGAATAGCACGAGTGGTAGAGCACTATTAAAACACCACAGCAAGCTTACGTGACCAGCCGTCTTCATGGCGAGTGATTGCAACATGCTAAGCCATGAGTGATTGAATGCAATTTCATTATTAAATTACAATTATAGTATTTTTACCCAGAAATTATGGTAATTGCTCTGTGAATGACGGAAGTAATTTTCAGATTTTCACAGATACGAATTATCCAACGTCGGTAGCATTATTGGAACGATTTAAAATACGTACTGACACCTAGTATCTATGATTAAGTGCATATGTTGGAGAGGATTGGATGCCACATCTATCAGATTATAAACATGATGTTGTGCCATAAAGACCACAGTTTTGTGGACCTGTTGGCTTGAATACATTATAACACAATTTTATTTTCTGTGTTTTTCTAGCATACGTATATGTTGCCAATGTTGTTTCATATATACCAGTCCAAATAAAACAAGCTAAGATGTCGTGTAATGCCACCCATTGAACACACGGACTTGCAATGGAATAGCTTATCCGTTCAAGCCTCCTTTGTTGTATCGTGGTTACCGACAATGCGAACCCAGAGGTCAGTCCCACTCAAGGAAGGACTTCCGCTCTACTTTAGTAAATTTAGGCCTGTGGTTCACTCTGGAAATGGATGGTGCCCCACTTTGGGCCAACTGACGCTTCCAATTCCTACTTGGATTTCACCTCGAGAATGTTCGTTAGTATTGCTATAATAACACGCAAAGAAAGGAAACGTTGGCGCCCAACTCTGGCCTGCTTTAATACCCCGGTGAGGATATTGATTAAAATCATTACAAACGCATACATCATCCATATTTTTTTTTTAAAACTGAACCAACTAATCAATTCAAGGTACGATTTATGCAGGTTTTTTTCTTACAAGGGTATTTTTTTAGTGTCTGCTTATTGCTTCGTGAACTCGATCTATGTAGCGACGGTTAAGTAGCGTTCCAACTTAAAACCGCGAATTATCGTGACCGAAGTGCATGTACTGGAATACACCGTACAAGTACTATATTCTTTTGAAGCAAAAACGAAAAGTAAAGCAAAAGTAAAAACGATCACATTACAAAGCAGACTCACCTTTTTGTCCTCGATCCTGACGGCCTCGAATATCTTCCAGACCATTTCCGGGCCGGCAGAGCCGATGTGACGTCCGAGCTCATAGTATTTGGTAATGGGGTTGGTACTATCCGCCAATATGGAATGCTTGATCAACGACAGTACATCCATGGTACAAGAGAATGCATTACATTTTCCCCGACCACATCCAAGGTTGTCACGGTTGTCGGTGTTGCTTTGAGTATGCTCCAACATGGATGTTGTCTATTGTTATGTTACTTCAAACCGGTACGCGTTCAGCATAGACACTCGTATCATTTGAAGAGGGCGTACTCCACCGACATCTGTGTTTAACTCGGAGTAAATCCTGCTCCAATAGCCCGAAAAAGGTACTGCGAGGGTATCAACACATAATCCTCACTATCAGGTCATCCGGGAACGTAGACAAAGTAGGCATAATAATAATATAAGCTTGTGGAAAATTGGTGTTTGGTGTAGAAGATAATAAAACTATCGGAATCTGGTATAAAGGGGCATCAAAATATAAGGATACACGGTATAACGGTAAAATATCTCCAAATAGACCAAGTCAGTATATGTATGTTCTCGTATATTGAAATATATACAATGGTGTTCCTAATATGTTTTGAGCAGTATATAGCTATTGATCATCACTGGTGTTATTAGCAGAGATTTGGGGCATCACAGAACACGGCAAAGTTGACAGTAACTACCTTCCTGTCCAGTCCAGGAAGCACATCCGACGCGATGGAGAGTAAGACGAATACTGCCCATAAACTCGCTGTGTCTTCTCAGACACTATTACAGCAGCTCATCCATTTTTCGGATAGATCACAACAAGGACTATTTTTCTAGGGCGTACTCACATCCTGCCAGCGTGTTCTGTAGACAGGCGTGGCGGGAGCCGTAACAAGAGATGTATGTTTCTGTCCGCTGGTGGAAACCCTGGTCTGGTATTCGTATCGGTGCATACAGTTCCTTCAATACGAACAATACTACAATCTGAAACAGAACATACAGAATATGAAAACATTGCACATCCAGCTGATATAGCGTGTTTACTCGCAATCCAGTTCATGGCAGCCTAATTAATGGTCATGTGAGACAGGAGACCTTCTTCAACTTGCGAGACAAACACATGCGAAATCCTATACTGTGTTTCTGGAGTCACATGTTTACTGATTCTACGCAAGTAATTATTATTTGATGACAGTCACAGAAATCTACTATTACAAACCTTTCTGGAAATAGGAAAAAAGCAAAGAAGAAATAGCGATTATCACGGGCAATGACGATGGATACCCATTGATCCAAGAATCGTCGAAATGTGAGCTACTTGTTCTCTACAATCGCATGCGCTCTGACGTCAAAGACGGGCGTGTTATAATCACTACAATATCGAGAGGAATATCCAATTCATACAACAGATTGATTTATATAATGCATTCTTCTGAACATAGAAAATCTTCGCCGTTTTTTTTTATCCATCCTTCAATATAAGATTGTATCAGAGCGATTAATATCTGTAAGAAGGTATATCGATATTTAAATGTCTCGGAGGACGACGGGTTGTGTGAAGAAACGTAAGACTTTGAGTCCTAATATGTCAACTAGTCTGATTGATTCGCGTTGAGGACGATTTTTAAGATAATTAAATTCACCTGGCCAACCATATCCGTCCACTAATCGACATTATTGACATTACTATAGCTTATATATCGATTATCCAACGAAATATAATAGTCGTTCGGTATCATTATGGAATTTTATTGTGCTGTCATTTATTCATAGGAAATCGACTCGCAAGGATAAGCTAATCAACGTCATTGCATTATAATTAATTAATCCTTGTTCTTGCGGCCTACATTTCTACTTGCAAAAGGCATCAAGCTATTATCAATTGAAGTCACACTATCGGACGCACTCAAGCTCAATTGATGTAACACAGCGTTTGCATTATGGTTATAATGGTAATGAGTGCACATTTACAAGAATAAAATCGTGTTGATTCCATGCCGGATAATGATACACAAATAGATATTTGTAGACGCTTTTACAATCAATGTTATCATTATCGCAAATTTAGCAGTCTCTCGTTGGTATATTGCGCTAATTATGCGGAACTGATACATGATAATTATACATAAATACTTATGATATCTATACACCATACTGGTTTGAGCGTCAACAATAACTGGCTTATTCTTGATATTCAGCCTTTGGGAAATTAGGCAAAGGAAATAGACGCTTCTGTGTTCCATGTCTATGATGACCTAACAAGAAAGCGATAATGTCCTAAGGCGGACATCCCGATGCGGGCGTAAAATCAGCATGGCCTGTTTGGACCAACATCGCAAATGTATCACCGGAATTAAGATATAGATCCGTGTAAAGGAATCTAGGGAGCCATTGGACTTCTATATCTGACGATGTATCTGCCGAGGCGATACGACTGATTTTGGCAGTAGTGTTAAGGTTCTAGAGCTATTGCAGTTCCAGTAATCAGTAAGACTGACGCTGTAGACACTGGTCATACTGGTACCTTATATTAAAAACTGTTTAGGGAATCTTTCGAGTCGATACGACTAAACGTGACAGCATTGTTAAGGTTCTAGAGCTTTTGCAGTTCCAGTAATCAGTAAGACTGACGCTGTAGACACTGGTCATACTGCTACCTTTTATTAAAAACTGTTTAGGGAATATTTCGAGTCGATACGACTAAACTTGACAGCAGTGTTAAGGTTCTAGAGCTTTTGCAGTTCCATTAATGAGCAAGGCTGACATTGTAGACACTGGGCATAGAGTTACTTTGTTTAAAACTGAGAATCTGCTGGGTCGATAACATTAATGGTTATATCTATTGCAGTTCCAGTAATGAACAAGATTGGCACTGGAGACACTGGTCATACAGTTACCTTTTCTTTAATGTGTAGAGGATCGCGTTACAGATGTAGCTGTGTTTTTCTTGTTCGCTATATATGCTCCTTTGAGAAAATGTCGAATCCTTTAGCGGAAGTACATGTATAACATTCAACTTCGCCTTTGATGCACACGAACACGCGATCTATTTAATTGGGTAAGGGCACCGGTGAACATGCTAAAGTTGAACCCAGTGTCATATATAATGCCAAACGTTCGGTGGTTAATTTTACCAATAGTGCCAACACGGCAGCGTTCCCCATAGGGGCAACACCTTTCAAAATATTGATATGGATTATGTGTTGCAGTTGAGGCAGCACATTTAAACTTCAGGTCGTACTACCACTAAGCACTGCTATGCAGTAAAGTAGAGTTATGTGAAAAAGGAAACATCGGAGTGATGTTAACTATTACACAGGTTCTATAATGCTCTTTACAAGTCAAACATAAGCTTAGAAATTTACTCCTGACTCGTAAGTTGATGGTGATGGGAGTCATAGAACAATCACAATGTTGGCTAACTTTAATGATACATGGTTTCAAAAGAAGAAGAATAACAGTCTTCTATGGTACTGAGGTTCATAAGAATGAATTGAGAAACATGGTATTCGTGCATTGTTGTTTGTAAAAGTACCCTTCGTAGAGAATGTCATTGATATACTGCTGCCTAATCAACATCACGTCAATAATTTCTAACAAAGTCTGTGCAGGAAACGGACTCGTAATTACACAATTACTGAAACCTGAGTTAAATATTCCTCAATCAATCAACTTTCGAATACCATACCAGTATACTTCCGTGGAAACGTCTTAGTCATTGAAGAAAATGTGGCTAACGCGTTATTTGTCGTATTCACTAGTTAGGACATCCTGAGAGGGCAGTAGTTGACACGGAAAACAGCGGCACCTACCTGCGTCGTCAAAGTCGCGGCGTCGGTAGTTGAAGTCGCGAGCGCGTCCTCCTGTGTCATTTGTCCTGCAACGTTTCCTTCATGTCTGGATCCTCCTGCGACTGGCTACCAGCGACAGCGTGTAGTGCCTGTAGTTGTATCCGAGACCGCATCGATTACACACTTTCTTCACGATTTTCGTCAAATCAGTCCCAGGAACTGTCAGCAATCGACGATAGATCAATCAGTCAATCAATGTCGTCACGTGACTCGCGAACAGGGCAGTCACGAGGGAGGAGGGCCGGTCACACGTGGAGGGAGGGAAGAGAGCGGGGGGGACGCGATTGAATCGGAATCCCCGGTTACGTGAACATCACCCCGTTAGACACGGTGGGCCGGTTCCTATGAGATTCCGTACGCTTTCGTGAATATGAAATGACAATAGTGTCGTTTGTAAATCCCAGTGACCGAGTGTGTCCAGTTATCGATCCACGTGATCACGCGAGCTCTCGCGTGGCTTCTCTGGTCGCTGAAAGTCTTGTGGAAGAATATAGCCAGCGCAGAATCCCTGTCAGTGGCGCTTGTCGCTTCATACAGGTAACTGCACTAGAAGTTGACATTTATTAAATGCCATAGCTCACTATATCCGGTACAAAAGAAAATCGCGGGGAGCTCGACGCAATGCAATTTACAATTTCTAAGGTAGACGGTAGCATCGTCTACCGTAAGTGGAAACTTCAGCTTGTGCAAAGTTCAGCGATCTTTCAGTATAATGTGGTAAACAATTACGAGATTAAAGTGTTGGCAGAGCACAGAGGGTGCTGTAGTTGAATACCAACTGACCGTGTTGTGTAACGTTATGTCAACTTGTTCCAGGAGCATGAATGGAATAACGGCTCTATAAGTGCCATATCCTATCAGTCAGATTCACGAGTATCCATGTATCGTCGTATGTCTGTTTGCACAGCTCTAAGAGGTTTGCATGATCCTGTAGCGTAACTTCAATCAGTTACTCCAATATTGTGTAGTTAATCTTGCATGACTTGCTGCAGTTATTCTTAGGACACGCAAAGGACGCATTGCGGTTTGCATAGCATGAGGGATTGGTCGCTGAGATGAAAATTTTCAAGTTTCAAGTTTCAAGTCGCTGTGATGAAAATGCATTTTAACATTAGGGAGGTGTTTGGGGAACGGCAATCTAAGTGAAGTAGAACAGAGTCTCTTTTGAAAAGTATGTTTTTACCGATTTCACAATTATGAACGCTAGCCTCTCATTCAGGAGTAGTCTCTGTAGCATCAACACTGTTTTCAGGTTTAGGTCAACATTACCTTGATAACGAAAGCTGAGAGGCATCTGCACACGGTAACAACGTCTTCCTCTGATAGCAAGCCGGTCATCTCATGATTATATGAAATGGTCAAATAGTTGGAATCTAGGAGATTAGTCTTCGTATATTGTGTGCAGACTTCTCGATGGAAGTTCAGTATTCTCAGCAGAAGCAAAGCCCATTCAACTGGCCTTGCAACATTAAGAACTGTAACCTTTCTAAAGTTGGTATATTGTCAGATTATCTGTCCTGCCTACAGGCAATTAAGTACTGTCAATTAAAAAAACCTTCTTATACTTGACATATTTGAGTTGCATGACTCACTCACCACATCAGAGTGTTGCTTTGTTTTTTCTTGATTGCCGGGTCATGTAGGCATCAAGGGAAATGCTTTGGCAGATGCTGCAGCAAAAGCTGTATATACTTCTACTGTTTCACCAATGCCAATCCCATATAGCGATACTAAACATGCTTTTAGCTCTTATATTAAATCTCTACGCCAAGCAAAATGGAATAATGAAATCCATAATAAACTACATCACATTCAACCCTTGATTGGTTTAACCCCTTTGTCTGGTGTGTATTGTCGTCAGGATGAGATAGTCCTACGGCGGTTTCGTATACGTATTGGTCATACATCTTTTACACATTCATACATTTTAATAGGCGAGGATAGGCCTCGGTGTGTTGGTTGTGACGAGGAAATCACGGTCATGCATATTTTGCTTGACGTGTGGACTCAGATCAGAGCCAAGCCTAAAGCATTTATTTACTCAGGTCCCTGGTTATCAAGATTTATCATTGGAAATTGGCCTATATGGTTGTTAATTATTTATCAACTGCATCAAGCTATTAAATCATATACATAATTTGACTGCTCGTCCCGCTATTACATCATGTGATAATTTTAACTACTTTTTTTGTACATGTTGTTCATGCTTCTTCATTTTTAAAACACATACTATAGTAAAACAATTACATGTTTAATCGTCGCAAATGGGTGAAAGATTCCTGCAGCGACTTTAAACTCAATAATCATTCATTCACTCGTATATTGTTTGGGTTTACTGCCTGTTTTTGTCAGTGATCATGACCTTTCGGTTTAGGCCCGGGAATCCGACACAAGGTGTTAGTTACGGTTGATCACACAATCGTATGTCGAAGAAACGGAATTCTCATTTCTACGGCTGCACTATGGTTAACACCCATCGTTAATTGATTTAACGCTCCTTGTCAATTGGTCACACCTTACTTGAAAATTGGAATGATCGAATAATGCTTTATTATCACAAAGTTGACAAATGGAGCAGTGCTCCACACAGGTCGGAATACTCCATGAGTTGTAAGTCTCCTCTTAGCAGGCGATCATGGAGC
>JAUTBT010002341.1:5000-10157 GCA_032361225.1 Lepetodrilus schrolli
GGAGGCAATGGGCATTAGACGTATACGTTTGATGCATGAAGCTAACCTAGTCTGTGTCACACCTTGTTCTCATCCAAATACCCCTATTCAAAATATCATCCTAGATCAGATAAGCAAGTCTAGATTACTGGAGAACAAGGGTAAAGAATTTCAGCGGCTCCTTTCATATAAATACAATACCAATCAATATTATTTATATTTAAACTATTTACTGTCATCCTCGGAGACTATAATAGTCTAGAAAACAACCATTTGATATAGGTAAAACCTAACCAATGAATGAAACAGACAAAGCTTCGTAATTTCAAACAGTATTTTTGTAGATTACAGCATGAACGGTCTAAATACTGCAACTTATCAACGTTTCCAGAACAACATGAATTGTCCACTACTACTACTATACTACTACTACTACTACTACTACTACTATACTACTACTGCAACTACTGCTACTTCTAATACTACTACTTACTAGTAGTAATAATAGTAGCAGTAGTAGTAGTAGTAATACTTAAAGATGATACATTTACTAAATATAAGCCTATACCGTGGTGTGGTATGGTGTGGTGTGGTGTGTGTGTGTGTGTGTGTGGTGTGTGTGGTGTGGTGTGTGTTTGTGTGGTGTGTGTGTGTGTGTGTGTGGTTGTGTGGTGTGTGTGTGTGTGGTGTGGTGTGTGTGTGGTGTGGTGTGATGTGGTATGGTGTGGTGTGTGCGTGTGGGTGTGGTCTGGTGTCTGTGTTTGTGTGTGGTGTGGTGTGGTGTGGTGGTGGCATCCTCCTATGAAACACTGGCCAATGCCTCGTACACGAAGACGTAGCGTACGAACAGTCTCAGAGTCTGCGAACATCGGATGATGTGTGTTATCTTGTTACGTGTACAGTCATTACGTGAGGTTAAACTAGTAGTTTAGAGAAATTTAGCTATTATGTGCACATTATTTCCGTTTCAATAAGATAGAACAAGATTATGTAAGCTGTACTATCCTTCCAGGAATTCGCTCTGCACCATCCAGAACATATTACTAAAACCCGGAGGTTACACATTAACAGGACAGACTATTAAACATGAACAGGAGAGAATATTAAGAAAAAAATATTAAGACAAAACAAGACGGTAATTTAAAAGACACAGTACATATTTGCTAATAAAACTAACAATAAAACAATGTGCGTGACATTTGAAAATGTTTAGTAAAAGTTTAACCGTTGCAGTAACAATTTAAACAGATTATTCTGGTTCGGATTACTTCCCTTTGCTAATGTCTTCCTAATGATCCATCATTCTCAGCATCGTGCATGTCAAACAAACCAATATGCCTCTTCTTTATTCGCCTTTTAACGTTGAAAGACAACATGTGCTATACATGTTCATTATTATCTCGTGATGCTTCGTGCCACATATATTTGGAAATGTATTCTTGTTTTATTCTGTTTGAGGTTTTCATTAGATTTTCAATGACCTCATGTAGGCCTGATGCTATGTTTTTTGCGCAATAACTTCCGACAAGACGAAACATTATATGTGTGTTTTCAAACTGCTATTGACATAAGTAGTCTGTAAATATCTTGTGTTGAACACAAAGCTGCTGAACATAATCAATCTGTACTTGTTCCGTGGACGTCGCGTAGTTCACTATGCTGTTCATATTTATGCTTGTCAGATCAATCCGCGATTACACGGTAAACAGACCGGATGGCGGAAGTACATCGGAGTAAGAATCGAACAGATTACGGACCTAGATTTCTGAAGTGAACGTCAAGTTGTCCAAATGTCTCAGAAGTCGAGACGGGAAGGTAGCAACTGGCGACGTCATCAGTTATTTAATTTCGAGTTCAGATGACTCTGGGTGGAATAATAATGAGATAATTTCTCCAAAATTCATAATCAAGTTTAGTATATTTCGATATTTTACAATCGGTGCCCATATCACAAATAGACCCCCAGGAAGCCTGTACACTAAAACCATGCTCCGCAGAGAAGCAGATCGATAAGTCAAAATCCATGCTGATGATGGAAATGAGGATGTTGATGATAAGAATAATGATAATGATGATGTTGTTGTTGATGATGATGATGATGATAATGATGATGATACTGAATCATAATCCGTAATTTGATGAAGATGAAGATGATGATGATAATAATAATGATAATGATGATGATGATGATGATAATAATAATGATAATGATGATGATACTGAATCATAATCCGTAATTTGATGAAGATGATGATGATGATGATAATAATAATGATAATGATAAATGATGACGATGATGATGATGATGATGATGATGATAATAATGTATGCTGCTTTTATAATGATAAGTTGATGATCACGGCGATGATGCTACTGCGCAAACATTCATAGTGTTTCATCACATGAGCTATTTTAAAGCGTAATTAATTCATTACAAGTCTTTCCAAGCTTCTCCCCAATAAGTTGACTAAACGCCCATTTGACCTAATTTGACCTAGTGTATCTTCTTTGACCCAAATTGTTATCGACCGAACTGGTGTGAAAAGACACCCATCCTTATATACACTACTCTTATTAGACCGATCCCAGCTCGCTGTAAGCGATGTTCTTCAGACTTGACCAACCAATGTAGTCGAATTACATTTGGCCATCGTTTATTACTTGAATGTCCGCAAAGAACCATCTAAAGCCAGTCAAGTACCCCTTTACTAACATAATCGGTTCTTTGCGCTAGTGAATCAATGCGGGTCTCAAATTCCAGTGCTGATAAATTGGGTTAAGAGAAGTCAATTGCTCCAATGTTTACCTCTCTCGCTGAAATTGGCACCGAATGTTGCCCGTGATTTCGTGAATGCTTCTCGGGTTAGATTTAATATCATGTTTATTGTCGACTGAACGCTACTGTTGTGTTGTCCACTCAGAAATTTACAATTGTTGTGTTGTCCATTTATCAAACTGCTATTGTTGTATAGTGTGCCTCTTTAAGACTATTTTAACTCCTGTACTTCTTTGATCTCGTTAATTGCATTCAGGAAGAGTAAGTGGAACACGCACAGTACATTTCACGGAATATCAAGGATAACGTTTAAACATATGATAGCTCCATGACAGGCAGCGCTGAACTCAGTGTCAAGAGAGTTCTGTGTTAGTTTAATAACCCAATCAAGAGAGTTCTGTGTTAGTTTAATAACCCAATCAAGAGAGTTCTGTGTTAGTTTAATAACCCAATCAAGTAGAGTTCTGTGTTAGTTTAATAACCCAATCAAGAGAGTTCTGTGTTAGTTTAATAACCCAACCAAGAGAGTTCTGTGTTAGTTTAATAACCCAGTCAAGTAAACAAGAACATTTACACAGACGTGGGAATCCGATTATAAGGATATTCCACTAAATGTGACATTTCTAATCACGTGCATAATCTACAATAGACAATACATGAAGAAAATAAGCACGAATACTGTAAATTTATATACATGTATACTGCAGTGTAAAAAAAACCATGTGTTTAAAATTATGGACATTCTTTGGACAACGTTTTAACCTGTCTGCAGTATCTTCGTTTTAACCTGTTTGCAGTATCTTCGTTTTAACCTGTCTTCAGTAGCTTTCAGTAACCACTGTTTAAATGCAGAGACCGGAAGTGGGGAACATGGGTAATGGGTTCGACCTCTGACATTCAACAAGTGAACTTTGACCGCCATGGCTTTATGTGAACATTTATTTAGGCTTCGTCATTGCCTTCTGACTGGATATTTAACCCTCTCCCTGCTGAATTAGACGCAGGCACTGTTATTTAGGGCATCTCCGACTGCCTTCAGCATAGAGAGAGTAAATTTGGACCAAAATGCATCTCACATTAACTGCACGTCCATTAGCCTGGTCCCGGGACATATTTATCACAGTTTCGAAAGAATATATTTGACTGTCACGTGGGAGCCTCTCATTTTCCCTGACGTTAATGGAGACGATGTTTGTAGATATCGTGCCTGCGTACATCACAATGACGACCAATACATTCCTTGACCAGTCGCCATCCATGCGGTCAAGAGGTCGCAGAAATATGAAGTCCTCGACAAACGTCACAGCACGTGCATAAATCCGGACCAAATATGACAACCGTTGACCGTTGTCCTTCAACACTTATGTCCATTACAGTCAGTCTATTTAACAGTAGCGCGCGCGTGTGTGTGTGTGTGTGTGTGTGTGTGTGTGCGTGCGTGCGTGTGTGTGTCTGTGTGTGTGTATGTACATCAGGACTGAGCAATAATTCATCAAATGCCATGATCAGTGTTTGATTTACAGACTGGTGGCAGTCTGTACTATTATATACAATAAATGCACGGCAATCGATACAGTTATATTTCGTAAGTAATATCACAACTTAACTACTATATATACATGCATTTATCACATATGCAATAAACCCATGCTATAAATATTAATATTTTCACTAATCCAATCACACAATGGATTTTTATATTTGTATTCATACGCGATATCAAAGTCTCTTTGGACCTTTTTCAGAACTTCTTTTCGGAACTTAATTTGACAAATATAAAGTTAAAAGATTTCTTCAATTAAATATGTAAACAAATGTATAAATATTTACACATTTATTTGGAACTATATTTTATCTGCGTTTTATGACATAATGTTTATATGTACTATACGTGCAATTTACATATGATATATCTATGTTTAATTCAATGCAATGTATCCAAAATATGTGTCTTTTCACGAAACATAAACCTACTATAAATACGAAAGATATATGTCTACTTTAGCACAGATATACGTATTCTTTTGCCATACTTTATGAAAGATAGCATGTACCTACATATGTATTTTATATGTATAAAGAAATTAGCTTCCTGTAAACGATCCTTTAAACCATCCTTTAAACCATCCTTTAAACCATCCTTTAAACCATCCTTTGATAATGATTCCTAGTACTTCCTTTGATGCAATCCAAAAATGAAAGTGAAATTCGGTGGAGGTAGAGAATGAATTTAGACAAATATTTGCTGTACACAAAACCCACGGGTTTTGGAGTATTCCGGTGAAGTAAAGGCTACTATCGACAGCTAATGGTGCATGACAAACAATGGCGTCCTCTTGGGGGGGGGGGGGGGGGGGGGGGGGGGGGGGGGGGGGGGGGGGGGGGGGGGGGGGGGGGGGGGG
>JAUTBT010002342.1:0-10157 GCA_032361225.1 Lepetodrilus schrolli
CACAACATCCGTAGCGCTGAATGTTGCAGTAAACCTGCGAGCACTGGCTGGTACTGACAAGACCAAGGATGATAACTTCATTGCCACTCTACAGACAGCGCATCCTATCAATATATCTCGTCAGAAAGGTAACTTTCGAGAACATTAATGCCGGGCTCCCGGGCGGGATTTGAACCTGGAATCTTTGGCTCTGAAGTCCCAAGATTCTACCACTGCGTTACCACCTGCCCCTCTCGCTCTTCCAAGATTAGACTATGATACACACTGGTACATGTGAATATGGTACATGCAATAATGGGACATGCTGGTACATGTGACTATGGTACATGCAATAATGGTACACACTGGTACATATGACTATGGTACACACTGGTACATGTGACTATGGTATATGCAACTATGGTACACATTGGTACATGTGACTATGGTACACACTGGTACATGTGACTATGGTACACACCGGTACATGTGACTATGGTGCATGCAATAATGGTACACACTGGTACATGTGACTATGGTACATGCAATAATGGTACACACTAGTACATGTGACTATGGTACATGCAATAATGGTACACACTGGTACATGTGAATATGGTACATGCAACTATGGTACACACTGGTACATGTGACTATGGTACATGCAATAATGGTACACACTGGTACATGTGACTATGGTACATGCAACTATGGCATATGTGACTACGGTAGACACAGGTACATACTACGGTAGACTGTTACATGCAGTAGGCTACTGTAAAGTTGAAAGTCGTAATGTATTTCTTGCCATTATTACTGTAAAACAAGTATTATTCGCGGCTCAAAATTTTCACGATTTTGTAAAATTTAAATATATAAACATATTTGTAGAATTTGTAGAATTCGCGTTGTCCAATTTAACAAGTTCACAAACCTCAGTTCTTACTCACAGGCTAATCTGTTAAAATCACACGTGCAGTGAACACAGAAGTGTTAAACTTGTGATTAGTCATGTCCGTTTACAGATTGGTAATACTGTCTCCAATGATTAGATTAGTGCCAATCGGAAGTAAAAAGCGTTTATCGTGTTGTTATGTAACTATAATCCAATCAAACTGAACAAGATATTGTCATCTCATTAATGGCAACTATGAACGTGTTTTGTTAACTATCAACGAGAATCGTCCTGGGTAGAGAGTGGGCCCTCATTCTATAATAGTATGGTCAACTAGTATATTATTCGCGTGTTTCTTAAATTCATGATCAAATACAAATAGTGAATTTCGTGAATATTAGAGACACGCGAATAATACCCGTTTTACAGTACATCCTAAGTAGTACAATCCTCATGGTTCCAATATCTGCAAGACACAGCCACTAGAGGGCCGGAGCTAACTGGGAGGGCAAAGAGGGGCAGGTCATACTGTAGTGGCCGGAGCTAACTGGGAAGGCAAAGAGGGGCAGGTCATACGTGGCACTGTATGCACATTAATAATAGGGCTTACATAGATTATTTTAATTTTCGTTATTTATTTAGGCAAATCAATGGGGCCTACACATCTGGAATCATTCCTATGATCGCTCATAGTTGAAAAAGTCTCTGGCTGATGTGACCAGGCTCTGGTATTTACATATTTAGTGGTGTCTTCCTACTATTTTGCTTGATTGCAAGATACTGGATTTTGTAAGCATAGAATAGCCTACAATTTGTCAGTGATTTTCGCAGCAGTATGTTTCAATTAAGATAATTATGTTTGCTCACTGAAGTATGAATGATTTTAAAGTACTGGTGATACTTGTGTTCACGAATATCAGAGATAAGATATTTTCAGAGCCTTTTACTATCAAATATTTAAATATTAATTGCGGAATAGCACACATGATGAAAAAAATACCCAAGACCCCATACAGGCTTGCGCTCTGTATTTGCAACCTCGGTCACTTAACTGTGCAATATGATCTCATTGGAATCCACATGGTACATCACCATCAGCTACGCCCCCAGGTGAACACATTTACAACTGACAATATAGCTGCCTCATACATCGTACTTCACCATTGTTTATTTCAGAAGAAAACTTAATATATCAACTAACAACCATTAAAAATAATATAAATATACAAATATTGATAAAATCTATTTAATTAGAGAGTCAATAATTATCGGGTGCACACACATTTATTAAGCAGTAGGAAACCTTGGCGTATAAAATAATATCCAAATTTCGAATTAAAAGTTATGTACTAATGAAAACAAACCTTACAAAATAAAAACAAATGACTTACAGAAACACATTGTATTTTATAATGACAGCATATTATAAATGTAGGGCTATTACTTATGTTTACCCAAATAGTGCAGGATATTGCATCTCTTCAAATCTTCATATATTTTCAAATATGTTCCCTGAACATTTGATACACTTGGTACTATATATCAGATATAACACTTGGTACTATATATCAGATATAACACTTGGTACTATATATCAGATATAACACTTAGTACTATATATCAGATATAACACTTGGTAGATCTAAGGATATAACACTTGGTACTATATATCAGATATAACACTTGGTACTATATATCAGGATATAACACTTGGTACTATATCAGATATAACACTTGGTACTATATATCAGATATAACACTTGGTACTATATATCAGATATAACACTTGGTAGATCTAAGGATATAACACTTGGTACAATATATCAGATAAAACACTTGGTAGATCTAAGGATGTAACACACTATGCAGAATAGAACTTGTCCTCTGTTCCTCATACAGTGAAATATTCATGGAGGATATTTTTCGTGGTATTTGATGGTATCATGTTGACCTTTAAATAACAAAAGTATCATATCCTATGTGAAAACAAGAATCCTGAAAACATCTTGAAAATACTGCACCATGAACTTTCCTGGTACTAGTATATAGAATGCAGTCTTTCTTCTACAATGTGTCCATCGCAAGCAATTTGATTACTGGTATGTTTTAAAACAAATAAAACATATGATATAGACTTTGCAGAAATTCTGCAACAGACTTAAATTGTTGTTAGACCCTGCTTCATCTTACAAGGGTTAGCTACATACAGGTATGATTTCAGTATTATTTCCTTCATATTGTGGAACATGAAATTATAACGCATGAACAAGTTGCAGGAAACCTGTTGGTACAAACCAATCAGAGAAGACAACTGCCCTGTGTGAATATACAGGCATCATCACATAATAGTACAATGACTTGGACTCTTGACAGTTGTTGTTCAGTCAATGAATTAGTGTTTTACATCACAGCAGGAATCTTTCACCGTATATGTTGTCGAAGAAAAGAAAAGAAAAAAGTTCTATAACTAAGTTCATATATAATTAAATTCACATCATATCATATTTTTATATCGTAATCATTGGACTATGACAGTTGTTGCTGAAGAAAATGAACACTAAGTTATATAACTAAGTTAACTTTTATCTTCTTTAGATTACGAATCAATACACTTAAAATGCCTTTTGATAGTTTGTGTCTGTAATTTCCATGGTTTTTTCTTTTCTTTATACTTTCTTTATTATTATTTAAAAACCCATACTAATTTAAATAAAAATAATAATAAATTGTGTAATAATTTATTAGTATTATGAAATTATGATAATGAGGTACCAATAATGATGATATTAAATTAATAATTATCATAATTATTATTAGTATTTATGAAAATATCTTGGTGCATCGTGAACAACTAACATTAATGCACTGCTCTATAAATCACGTGGTCTGTAATCCTCCATTCTCTCACTAGAGAATCAATATTATTTTCACAATCGTTTTCCTAGCGGCGCTGTGCCTTGATGTATGGGAATGAACCTGTTAAAACCACCTGTACAACCGAGTTACTTCCCCTGATAGCGGTTCACTGAACCTGTAATTTACCCTAGGGGTTGTCTATCAAGCGATGTTGAGCGTTATTGACTGAACATTCATATTCTTAATGTATGACTACACGATGTTTCTTACACTTTGATATTATTCACAATTACATTATTATTTGTAGATTACTTTGAGAATAATGCTGGAGTTTTGCAAAATTAGTTATTGGGAAATGATGACGCCACCCCTCAGAATGATAATGGAAGTGTCCCAAGTTAAGGAAGCTGATAGTGATTCTCGGTGACCGAGGCCAACATTGATGATGAGGAAGCGAATGTCGTATCTGGAATAAGCCATGTCCTCTACACGTCTGTGATCTCGGTGGATACACGCGATGTCCCTCTGACTGGCGACCTTGTCGGCGAAAAACATCCGTCTCATACCCAGGTCGCACGAGAAAATGGCGATCCGTCTCCAGAGTTCCGGACTTCTGTGTATGTGTGCTATATTGACAGTCCTGTGTATGTTCACTGTCTCTGAATCCAAGCAAACAGAGAAAATACTAGCATTTTTCCAAGGTAAGTGTTGGATGATCCGGCTATAATCCGAGTTTGATCCTAGTAGCTTTGACAATACAGTGAACATTTAATCCCATGGAGAATATTGGCACGTACAGCACTTAGTAATAATAAAACTGTGATATAAAGTGAGTGGGCATACTGTAACTATTGTGTAACCGCTTCTTGTTCATTATACTGAAGGTGACAGATACAAAGCCGTGTTGTGAATAGTACTTGTATTTATGAATTTGCAAGTTTGATGACAGTACAAGTCTTAAAGGCATACAAGTCTTAAAGGCATATGAGTTTGTTTACATATTTCAGAGTCAAACATATTTCTACATGAAAGTATGTACATTTGATCTGTCTACACAAGTATATTGGGTAACCAGCTACATTTTCTACATATCCTACTGGTTTTCAATATTTCATATTTTATTTATTTTTTAATATTTATAGTTATGTAGCTTTATTGGTACCAGTGATCGTAAAAGGTTATTTTGCCCGTGTTCAATTATTAAACTTATCCCCCTTAGTCTATAAGACTATAAAAAAAAATTGAGATATTAAGTACATTACCAACTGATTATTGAGCGTTTATCGGAAATGTAAACTACAATGGAATTTTCCCTATCCTACAGCGGTGAAAAGATATTTGGAGGTACAAAAGCGATTATGTATGTGCTAAGTACTTTGCATTTTCATCTCCAATTCGGTCCAAAATAACAACTTAATCTGTGATTGTATGCCTTTACTGTTTACACATATTCTCAGTTGCATTGTTATTACAAGATGTGGAATATGTATTGTATTGTTGAATCTTTATTGTAGCAACTGATGACAGACAAACATTCATGAACACACACAATATTGCATTTAGGATATAACCAGTTTTATGTTTATGATACAATTTGACTTCATCAGCCATATAAGGCAGAATACCAAAGAATTTGCATATATTATCCACTAGGAAACATTGATGTAGCTTCTTCAACAAGAATCACTGAACACGGAGGTGGTGGAGTAAACATTGTTTTATTTAATACTAGTACACCACAGGGGATCGGTGATAGAATAGTTTACATTTTAAAAATATTATAGATATTCTAGATCTAAAAAAAAAAAGAAGAAAAAAGAAGTAATTTATGTTTAAAAATAAAATATATTTACAAAATAATATTACGGCGACATGCTACAAGTCTAGGTCAGCCTCGCCTCGCAATCTTATGCTAAACATTGTTTTCTGACAATCCACGTGAAACAGTTCATTCAAAATACGATGTCTAGCAGACAGCTATGCTTTGAATTTCCCTCAAGACTATTATTTATTTTTAACAAACCAGAAGAGAGAACGTGCATTGAGTCATTGAACTTCATCTACACACCTAGGTTGATTCATTGAAATTTCAATAACTTCGTTCAGGGTTATCATAGATACGATTTAATTCAGAGGTATGTACGGTAGTGAATTATTGTTTTACGTCACAGCAGGAACATGTACGGTAAGAACTGCTCCCGTGGGAGCAGGAAATGGTACCATTAAGACAACTACAGAGCTTGGCAATAAAATAGATATGCACATTTAAAATTTCAGTCAACCTAGACTGGTAGCATGTCTCTTTTATTTTATTATTTTTTATTATTATTATTATTATTATATTTTATTATTAAATAAATGACTTTAATATTAGATCTATATTGATAATATTTTTTTTACTATTCTATCACCGAACCCCTGTGTACAGGTGTAGTTAGAGTAGTACATCATTCTCATTGAACCATTCCATTTCTGACGTGGGCGTTTTTACAGAAAAATACAACATGTAAATTGCATGTCTGAAGATTTGGTACAATGTGCGACCACCAGCTTAATGATGGCTTAATTGAGCCCCCGACCTCAATTAGTGAATGCGCCACTAATGGGAGATTTAACTTCACAAAAACGTTCATGCAACGCAACTTAATGACACATTAGTTAACAGGTTTAATTATACGTTAATTAATCATTAGCGTTTCATACTCCCACACTTAGCTTACTCCCAGCATAATTAACAGAAAAAAGCACAGGCACAAGAATGGTCCAATTTGTCACATCTGCTCCCGTCACAAGTCTGGGCGTATATCGAAAGTGACTCAAACACCAAATTCATATTCTATAAACCTAAAGAACTGATGATCTTACACCACGTACAGTGATTAATTTATTTCCAAATAATCTGTTTCTGGTTAACTAGTACATAGCTTCTATAGTGGTTGTGGAAACATCTCCAGAAGATGACTATTGTTGTGAAAACATTGATTAACTGATGAATCTTGAACCAGTCTGAGTAGGATCACAAGCACATAGGCTCAATTAGTTATTATCTAATAGCAGACATTGTCATATAGCACAGTAACATCAATGGAGATGGGGATAATTGAACGAAACAGTCTGAAGTACTGGTACTCTCTACTGACTGTATACACGTTTAGTATTTAATGGCATACAATCATGGCATATTGCATGGTTAAATGTATTTTACCTGAAAGTATGTACATTGGATTTGTCTGTAGAAGTAGATCTATAATGGGCAACAAGCTATTATTTACTGCATGTTTTTCAATATTTTAATATTTTTTAATATTTACTTTTTTCTTTTTTTTTGGCAAGATAAAAACTAAAACTAAATAAATAAATATGAAATTATTGAAAAACATCAAAAAACCCGAAATGACTCGGGATCAGTATGAACCGACCAGAAACAAGCGTGAAACGACTCATAACAGTTTAAGACAGAAAATATCTTGTTGCTAAAATCAAGATATAATAATATGTTATTCAACATACATGGTAACTTTCGAATTTTTATGTCTAGGCAGACGATTACTCCACAGCTGACTGGGATCGCCTGTTTTTTTAGTGGTTTCCATGGTTTATTTAAGTAAAATGATTATGTTGAATACTTAGAATAAAGCTCATATTTTTTTGTAATCAATCGTATCATTGCCGGCTCTGGCGTAATGGTTAGAGCATTGGCCCGGTGTGCGGAAGGTCTCAGGTTTGATCCTCAGTCGCGTCATACCAAAAGACGTTAAATGATAGTACTTGTTGTTCCCCTGCTTGGCACTCTACATTAAAGGGGTCAGGCAAGAATTGGTCGGCTGGAATCAGTATAGCTGTGTCTGAGTGGGGTATCCATGTTCTATCTGAGGCATGATATTCCATTGAGCTAGCACTATAAAAACTGGTGTAAATCCAGACTAGTACAAGCAGTACATATGCATGCAAGCCATGATGTGAGTGAAACAATCTGGAAAGTCCCTTTAAACTCCAAATCAACCAATCATATCAGTCACAAACTGTGCTACATATTATTACACTGGTCAATAGGTACGTGTGCACCCACTTTCCCCAACTTCCCAGAGAAAGAAGTTAGCATTCACATACGGTAACCATCTCATCCTACCAAGTGCTACCGAGTACCCATTCTCTGCAGGGTGAACAAGAAAATATTAACTAAGTCATTTGAAGCCACAAGTTTTTCAACTTTTGTACTGGTGTATATGTATGTATGTATTTTATTAGTACACAGATTATTTTTTTTACCTCTTTTTTTTGGAGGGAAGTTGTGAATGACAGTATATTATTATGAACGGCTGTTGATGTGTGAGAGGTTAGAATGTTGAACATCGAAATCTGGCTGGTTCAGAATAGTTTGTACACATGGCTGAAACCATGGAGACTGGCCTAATTAATGTAATTTGTAGATGAATAGAATCCTTCTGTTAGCATGGTTAATGCTAAATTACTGCATCCACATGTGCAATGTTGAGGTGATAATTGCTGTGTATTAGCCATATGGCTGTGTAATACCAGTGTCTGGTCCAATGTCTATGGAGGGCAGGTGTGGTTCAATATAATAGTTTGCAGCTTTTGCATGCTTAGATCTGGTTGTTTTTCTTAAACATGTTAAATGTTAAACAACTTGTTACCTAAAAATAAATACAGTTAATTTATCCACACAAGTACCGTACCATGGGCAGATGAGTACCTTATTAAATCTGTCACCAGGTCAATGTGAGTGACCCCAATAGTCTACAACTCCACTTTAAAAGTTCACCAAATATCTGAATCAGCCCATGTAATATGGTAATATATTGCACAGGGAGGGAAATATTCTGCTTATATCAAGTTTGTGAATTAATTTTGCAACAATGTGTAACATTTTGTAGTGGTAATGCTGGTATGTTATTAAAATACAGAATTCTATAAAGTATGAAGATACATGTAGCTACATCATTTCAATACAATACTAATCAATTTGGTATTTCATTGAAACATTGTAGCTACTCGTAACAATATTAATGACATTGTAGTTACTGTATCCAAGTATTATGTATCAACATTATCAAAGGCATGCACTATAATATTATATTATATATGTGCAACATTAAAAATACAGTTGCTCCACTATCACATTGGAAATCTGTCCATTACCTCTCAGTAATAGAGAGATGTGTTACTCAATATCAGCATAATGTCATAATGTCATGGTATTGTAGAGTCGTATGTAGTCATGGTAGTAGTATGGTAGCATATTAGACATACTTGACATTATTTTAAATAGCATGACATTAGTCAGGATCGAATTCAGTATTTCTGATTGTGAGTCCAACCTCTCCCACCTGAGCCATGCAGGCTATGAGAAAACTAACACAACTGCATCTAGTCTCTTGAAACAGTGAGCTCCACAGTGTGCTCATGCAAATGCAGAGATCAGTCATCACACAAGGTACATGTACAATTGAACACGATGCCATATTACATTGAACGTTTCCAACTAAATTAAAAATAAATCTTGTCTATCTTGTGTGAAATTTTTCAATGTTCACTTTGGAAAACTACCTATTTTAGTGGATTTTAATGATGAATACAATATTGTAATATAGTTATGACGACTTAAATGGCAGTTGGGTCTGACATGTCACCTTTTGACATACCCATATATAACCCATACATACCAGTAATACCAGTTAAGAGTCGGGGTCCGTTATTGTTACTAGTAAATCTTTCCACTGTTTGTGTTATTAGTAATTATTCAACATGCGTGGTGGATTTCTACTGTGGAATAACTTTTAGATAATCAACAGTGTTGATTTTGTCAAAAGCGATATTTGATGATTGTGACTCCGTAGGCAGCAATTACTTTGACATCATGGGTGGACGATTGTTCAACAATGGACTGGGATTGTCTCTCTATTTCAAGACAAAATAAACAAAATAAATAATTAATTACACATAATTGATTGTGACCTGGTCAAAATCTCAGAGGCATGTGGGTAATATGCTAATGATTTCTTGACTAGTACCCCAAACAGCAACAATGAAATTGATGTAGTGGAAATGTTGAAAACACTGTTAAATTGTCAATGTACATTTTCACGAACACATAAACACTGATAAAGCAAACTCGGCTTTGACACCTGTGTAATTTATGAATTGAAAAAACACAGGCTCTATTTATATATATATATATATATTTTTTTTTAAATTGGGGTTTAGAGCCGCTTTAGAATCTTGAAAGCGACTTAAAACCCCAATCCAAAAAATAAATACATAAATATTTTTTTTAGAGCCGCTTTAAAGATTCTTTCACTTATATCGCGGCAACATCACTTATATCACCTGCAACATCCGTAGCGCTGAATGTTGCAGTAAACCTGCGAGCACCGACTGGTACTGACAAGACCAAGGATGATAACTG